>PVKC010000275.1:0-75555 GCA_004027635.1 Crocidura indochinensis | reverse complement strand
ATGTGATATCTAGTTGTCATTGTTTTTCCAACTTGACCTTGTTTGGTCATATTTATTCTTTACTCTATTATTAATAGCAATATGCACTTAATTTGAAAAATATGTTGGGGCCGGAAGGTGGCGCTGGTGGTAAGGTGCCTGCCTTGCCTGTGCTAGCCTAGGACGGACCGCGGTTTGTTCTCTCGGTTTCCCATATGTTCCCCCAAGCCAGGAGCGACTTCTGAGCGCATAGCCAGGAGTAAGCCCTGAGTGTCACCGGGTGTGGCCCAAAAAACGAAAAAAAAAAAAAGAAAATATGTTGGTATATTATATAGAAATACATTATATTGTTAATATATACAAATAAGTGGAAATTTTCAACTGATGAAAATTGTGAACCATAATGGACAAATTAACCTGGAGTAACAATTAGATAGTGTAATCACAAGACTAAAAGAAATGTCATCATAAAATGTATTTATCTTATTTTATTTTTTGTTTTTTTTTGTTTGTTTCTTTGTTTTTATGGCCACACCCGGCGACACTCAGGAGTTACTCTTGGCTCTGTGCTCAGAAATCGCTCCTGACTTGGGGGACCATATGGGACGCCAGAGGATTGAACTAGTCTGTCCTAGGCTAGTGCACACAAGGCTTAAGGTGGTCTTAAGCCCTGCGCCACTGCTCTGGCCCCAAATGTCTTTATTTTAATTTGTTTTAAATTGTGGTCTTACAAAATTATTTAACCAAGAGAAAATGTCTAGACAGATGCATACTGTCATTTTATTCTTCACCCTAATTTTCTTCACAAAAAAGTAAAAACTATTCTTACTAATCAGTTGTACTTCTTATTTTACAGGGAATGATAACATGGTTCTGTAAGCAAGATTTGTTAGATAGTTATATCATATATGTATTCACTTTTCAATAATGAATAAGTTTTCCATACATTTTAAAATTTCTGTGGTTTTGAATTGAAACATCAGCCAAGTAATATTTATCATATAGCTCTGTATAAAGGCCTTTATGCTGATTTGGAGAAAAATATGTTTTTAAGTCAATAAAAATTGATGAAGGCATCTTATTGATAATACAATGAGAGAATGCGTGGTTTAAAAAAATAGTGAATTCCCTCTATAATTCCCCCAATAGTTACTGTGCCTATGCAGGGGATAAAAAAAAAGAACAAAATAATCCTTTTATCTACTCATATATATATATTTTTTTGACTTTTTTGTTTTGATGTAGATATTGAAGTTGATGCCCCCAATCTTATCTTATTTATTTCTACTTTCTCTTTCTTTATGCACTCCAGCATGGTTTTATTTAAGGACCGAGACTATTGTGTGGTGCTTGTCTTTATTTATTTATTTTTTGGGGGGCCACACCCGGTGATGCTCAGGGGTTACTCCTGGCTATTAGCTCAGAAGTCGCTCCTGGCAGGCACGGGGGTCATATGGGGAACCGGGGGATCGAACCGCGGTCCGTCCTAGGTTAGTGCAGGCACCTTATCTCCAGCGCCACCACCTGGCCCCGGTGCTTGTCTTTATTGCTGTTGTGCTCACTGGATATTTTATTTGATATTTCTTTCTGCATTGTTGCGGTGTTTCAATTACCTTTTTCCTGTCGTCTCTCAAACTGAGGTTCTAAGCCTCTAGAAGGACTCTGCCTATTTTCAGCTTATTTGATTTTTTACCCCATTCTATTGCTTTTCTTTTCTTCAAGCAATATGACATAACTTAAACTATCTAGCTCCGCCTCTCAAATAGAGGGGGAAATAAGGGAGGGTACCAGGACCAACCAGATATATGATCACTAAGTAGTAAGCTAGACACAGAGGGGACCACTTATTCTAGCAGCCCCAGTGGTTGAGGGTGGGGATATGGGTTGCAGGAAGGGAAGGGGTGTGTATGGAGGGAGGACAAATTTGGTGATGGGAATTCCCCTGATTCAATGCTAATATGTACCTAAAATACTACTGTGAAAGATATGTAAGCCAATATGGTCAAAGTAAAAATTTTAAAAAATAGTATTCTAAGATTCTCTTCATAATCATCTTCCAATTACATAAACCTACTTTTTAATGTTCTTGTTAGAAGGTTTTGTGATTATTTGAAAAGTTGTAAAACAAATTAAAGCAATGTAAAACCAAGTGCAAATTTCCATGTGTTTTATAAAAAATTTGCATTCAGTGTATTACATATAAATACTGCCTGCATGATATGAAACATTTATAAATAAATATAAAATTATACATATATTTGATAAAATTATTTAATATTTATTATTATATTATATCTTAAATATTTATTTAAAAAGCATGCTTTAAAATTTTTCATTTTTCTGCATATTTTAATGTAACAGAATTTATGATGAATCTGTATTTTATAAGTACTGCTATTCTCAGATACTGTTGTGATGTAAATCCTATGCTTGATAAGAAATAATGTTAGAACTTACTATGATATTTACTAATGAATGACATTTATTAAATTAAAGAGCAATTTTTAATTCTTTTGGACTTTATGCCTTTTGATAGACAATGATTTAAAAATTCCACACATCCTGAGTTCATATTAGTCTTGATGCTTTTCTGAATTTTATCCAATTATAACTATTAGACATAATTTACCTGTACAAACATTGGCTTTTTAGACCACTGTTATAGCATATATTTTCTACATCACGCATAGACGAATGATGTACCAATGATTTAGCATTTAATTTCTAAACCTCTTCTTATGCCAATTTGTGTTTATCTATTTTCCTCAATAAATAAATAAAAAATGTAAAAGCAAATTAATAAAAACATGTAAAAGCAAATTAATTGGCATTTTGTTAATATATTACTTAAATTATGAGAGATATTTGGATCTATTTAAGTATTTTGTAGATAATTTTCATTTAGAGGAAAAATTGTCGGCATAGATTTATACCTGAGTTTAATTTGTTTAACGTTTGTAACTTTTCAGTAAATCTTATTTTATTTGTATTAAATATTCAATGACTGCAAAAACAACAAAGAACAGAATAAAAATTTTGTGGAGTAAATATTGTTCCCAGTTGCTTGCTTCTTTGATAGAATATATAAATTATTCATTATTCATGTCTAATAGCATATGGTTATGCTTTTTAATATATCTATAATCATCCACTTGCAATGGGAAAATATCCTGATGTCTATAGTTTGTTTATTTAGTTTTCAATGAAAGCAGAATAGAGCATTGACTATTTCCCTGAAGACTTACTGAAGTCTGAATATTACTTACTAAAGCCTGAATTTTAGCATATTCTTTTCTATTATTTCTTCTGAAAAGATTTCCATGGAAAGTTTATCAGATTTTAAAATAGTAATTAAAAGTATATTCCATTTGAAAACATGCTACATGATTTTTGTACTGTGCTTTATATTAACCTATATAGACAAAAACACACTTATAAGAATATGAACATGATTAGGTTTGCATTTATGTTTGATGTAAGAAATGCCTGACTAGATTCAAATAACATCAAAACAACTATTTTAAAGAGGCAGTAGTAGTAGTGTAATCATTGTCATCGTAGTAGTAGTAGTAGTAGTAGTAGTAGTAGTAGTAGTAGTGGTGGTGGTGGTAGTTGTGGTCGTGATAGTAGTAATAGTAACAGTGACATTAGCAACTTAATTAGTTAATTACTAATGTCATTAATTAGTGACATTAGTAAAATGGTAATATTAACTTTTCTTTAATATCAGAATTTGAAGTGTGTAGTTTTTTAAAGCATAGTTCTTTAATCTTTTGCTTTTGGGTCACACCTGGTGACGCTAAGGGGTTACTCCTGGCTATGTGCACTGAAATCACTCCTAGTTTGGGAGACATATTGGACGCCTGGGATCTTACCACAGTCCATCCTAAGTTAGTCTTGTGCAAGGTAAAGTTTGCCCTACAGCTGTGCCATGGTTCCGGCTCCTATTTCTGAAATATTTTAACATTTAAATGGTTTGTGCATTTTTAGATAAGTGTGAAATCATAAGTGCAGAATTTATGACTTAATTTTTTACTATTGAGAAATAACTTAATCATTGGAAACACTTATCGTTTTTATTGGCATAGCTGGCAGACAACAGAGTGGTGCTGTCTTTCAGGAATCAGTTTTCAAAAGCATGTCGTAATTCAATTGAAACACATTTTTCTATCAGGAAAACTAAATAGCATCAAATACCCTTGATTTTATACAGTGTTGACTACAACCTTGACTAAACATAAATAATTTGCTTCTTCTAGAAATATCAATATGCTGAATCCTATATCATATTTCAAATCATTAAAATTAGTTATAGTTTCAGAACCATATATTGTGAAAATAGCTTAGCAGACAGTTAATTTATACTGTTCATCTTATAAATGAGAAGTGTCAATCACATGTAGATTAAATAATTTTCTTAAAATCAAGCAGCTGGTTTATGGCTGAGGAGATAAATACTACAAGACTCAAGCTCACAACCTCACCCAATATGTTTTTTTAATGTTATGCTTAACTGATTTTAGTTATAATAAAATAATTTAATATGTAATTTATTTTTACTTTCATGATAATGCTATACAGCTAAAAAGAAACAAATCATTTTATATAATATTGACTTATGACTGGATAACATTTCTCTGTGATGTTCATATTAAATTTAGTAATATCTTTGTATGTTACTATTTTGTTTCCATCAATTTTAGAAAGTAATGCTATGGAATTTTTAGGTTATATATCATGAATATTATTAGACTTGATTATACTAAAATGAAGGTTTTATAGTGATACGAATAATTATATTAAAGTAGATGACAAAATGTGAATATCAAATGAAATTGTTTACTATAAATGCTTTAGAAACATGAGATATATTTCAATTTTTACATAGTATATAAAGAAAATATGTATTTTAAAGCATGATATCTAATAATAAAGGCTTTATATTTTCCACTTATATAGCCTTTTCTGGTTTATAGAAATAATGTGTTATTTTATATTTATAATTAAGTTTTTCATTTGAAAGCTTAATAACATGTCTGTAAAGTGATATATTATGAAATCAACAGATATCTAATTATGATTTGATGTTTTATGTTAATAGGAACTTCCATCAACCTACCTAGTAGACAGGAAATTGCTAAAAAAAATAGCAGGCCTTAAATTTGTACTACTATTTCCTTGAAAGCTATATGATACACATTTTAGCTCCCACTTCTCTAGAATTTTTATAGATCAATTTAGAAAAAAAAAACATTTGAGTTCAAGAATTGATGTGACTGGGGCCAGAGCATTAGCACATAGGTAGGGCATCTGCCTTGCACGATGATCCAGATGATCCCCGGTTTGATTCCCAGCATCCCACATCCCATATGGTCCTTCAAGCCTACCAGGAGAGATCTATGAGCACAGAGATAGGAGTAAACCCTGAGCGCTGCTGTGTGTGACCCAGAAACAAGAAAAAAAAATAAAAAAAAGAAGAAAGAAAGAGAAAGAAAAAGGAAGGAAGGAAGAAGAGAGAGAAAGAATAAGAAACACAAAGAGAGAAAGAAGGAAAGAAAGAAAGCAGGAAGGAAAGAAAGAAAGAACAAAAGAAAGAAAGAAAAGAGAGAAAGAAAGGAAGAAAGAAAGGAAGAAGAAAGAAAGAAAGAAAAGAAAGAAAGAAAATTAGAAGATTGATAAGGCTATGTAAAATTTTTCAATTGAGAGGAGAAAAGATGGCTGAACATCAGCAGGGACTGGAGAACAGTCTGTGAGGTGATTTGTCACTAGGGTTTCAATGGGTTTAATGTGAGCTGAGTAGAATAAAATAGAAATTTGAGAATGAATGAGAGTTAAGAGAGAATACATGTTGTCTAGCCCATGTCAAATTAAGTGCTACTCCACATAGGTAGAGATGAAACACCTAAAGCTTTCAAAGCAGAAACTCACAACATGAGGTAAAAGTCCATATTAACTATTTTGCATTTTCTTTGCTTAGAGCATTGGTGCTAACTTAAGCAGCTCTCCAATGGGTGAATGAGAGCATATTGGTTAGTAACTTCAATGATTTATCAACTTCTTGTAAATTTATTTTATTGGATCTAAAGTATGATTCAAAATCTTGTTCCATTAATTCTAATTTCATATTTTGATAATGGTGCATCAGATTGCAGCTTTTTTGTTAAATATCCAATATTTAAGAAGAGGACACAGTGTTTATGCTTAAATAATCTACTTTGATATTTGAATACAAAGTACTTATAATAATTCTGAGGTATTTTTTAATTTTCTAATGTCTATCTCAGGGATCATGTCTACCTCCTTCCAAGTCTCAGTTCAGACTGAGTCAACATTATGATTGATATATGATATATATGGGATAAATTCTAATATTTTCCATTTTCTAGTAAAATTTTATTTGAAAACTGATTATAAAATGTTGCAAATAAAAAATGTTGCAAATAGATATGAGTAACCCATAAATATTTTAGGTATCATCATTGTATCTAATATCATTTAAAATATTTGTTTTCCTTATACTGTCCTGAATTTTTATTCTGACCTGTTTAGTGGTTAATTAGAAAAGTATTAGGGGCTGGATCAGTGGCACAAATGATAAGGCGTCTGCCTTGTCCATGCTAGCCAAGGATGGATAGCAGTTCTATCCCTGGTGTCCCATATGGTACCTTAAGCCAGGAGCAATTTCTGAGCGCATAGCCAAGAGTATCCCCTTAGCATCACTGGGTGTGGCCCAAAAACAAACAAAAAACAGAAAGAAAAGAAAAAGAAAAGAAAGGAAAGAAAAGCATTAAGATAGAGTGCTTATAAAAAGACATAGAAGTTCTATCATATAACTTTCTCTTTTTTTACAGTTGCTTTATTAGATGTGAGCATGCATAAGTATAGCACATATTTTATACATACAGATATACATTAATTTATACATGTTGTGAGAATAATAGAGTATGAACATGAGATCATTTGGGATTAAATCTAGGCATTGAAATATATTGGTCATTTACTCTACAAATTGAAACACATCCGTAGCCTCCTCCTCTTATTTTCTTGTCTTCTGTTTTCTTCTCTTCTTTTTGTTCTTCCTCTTCCTCGTCTTCCTCTTTTCACCTTCTTACTCTTCTTCGCGTCCTCCTTACTCTTCTTCCTCTTCTTTTTCTTCTTTCTCATCATCTTCCCCTTCTTACTCTTTACACTATTCTTCTTACTCTTCTTTATTCTTACTCTTCTTTGCCTTATTCTTCTTCCTCTTCTTCCTCTTCCTCTTCTCACTCTTCAGCTCCAACTCCTCTTAGTATTTTCTTCCCGGGTCTCTGGGACTTAAATGATTCCTATGTGGTTTCTGTTGAGTTTATCAAAGACTTCTATTTTCATCTGTTCACATTCCTTGCGTAGTTTATCTAATGTCTGATCATTTTCTTTAAGGTTCTCATCCAATCTTTTCTGCTGTATTTGTTCTATATCTCATACTCCAGCTCACTGATCCTGCTTGCAGCCGCCGTTACTCTAGTGGGGAGGCTTTCTACTGAGGTTTCCAATTCATAAACTGAGTTTCTCAGACCTGTTATTTCAGTATGAAGTTTTCTAATTTCAATCTTCATATCCTCTTGATTTTTATTTGTATTCCACTGAATCTACATATGCTTTCTTTGAGCTCCATGAACATCCTCTGTAAGTCATCTCTTAACACCTTATCTGAGAGGATACCTGACTGTTTGGTACTTTTCAGGTTATCAGAGCAGCCATCTTCATTCTCTATACATGGGGTTGTCCTGCATTGTTTCCCTATTGTGATGCTGTAGTGTGGTTTTCACTATGTGCTGAGGTGGGGTTCAGGGATTAAAAGATAAACTCAACCACAGAGAAAACTGAGCAGCTGCGCTCCTCTGGCTCCACCCAAAAAGCAGGCAGGGAGCAGGGCAGCAGACCTTTATAGTGGCTCTCTGGTGCCCAAATTCACGGCAGAAATGAGTCCCCAGGCTTTTTGGGTAGGGATATCTTACAGGATTTGGGTCCTGAAAAGATTATGATCCTTGGTGTCTTCTGGGCTGTTTCCCGCAGAAAGCAGGCAGGTAGCAGAACAGCAGTCCTTTATAATGGCTCTCTGGTGCCTACCTTTGTTGGGTGGGGACATCTTACCGGGTTTTCTAACTTTCATAATACGTTATACTTTGAACTAATGGAATCATTTGACACAACATGTACATAGATATGGAAGTTGAAAAACATTTGTACAAAGAATATTAGCATTAAACATGCACTCTGTAATGGACATTCTTAAACTTGCTCTTTGAAAAACTTTGTTCATTAGATTCAATTATTGGACATAAACTCTCTTATAATTTAAACTATTGTTCTAAATATTCAATGTTACATTTAACCATTCAACTATAGTTCTAAGTATTTTCAAAATGTCTTAAATACTCAGGAAAATTTCTGCTTACTTTTTCAGAAGAAGATGATACACTATTATATTTTATATTTTGAGTAAAAATGTACCATCATAGACTTTTTGATGAGATATTATTTTCTATTTTGTAGCTGTCCTTAGCGTTATGAAAAGGCAGTTCATGTAATTAAAATATTCTAACAAAGAAATAATAGAGTCCAGTTGTTTTTGCAGGTTGGAAAACCAGTTCATTTAGATACAAATAAAATATAACTGGCATTTATTTTCACAATACATATTTACTAATTACTTCCTCTTCCCTTCCATAAGAATATTGTAGTGTTTTCCTGAAATTTTAAGCTATTATCCTATTGTGCCATGATTGTCTGATTTTCTTGGAAAGCTTGGTAAACTTCCTCTTTTTTAAAGTAATGTTTTAAAATCTTATATGGGTTTCAAAAGTTGTACTCTTTGTAAGTGAATATTCGCATATATATTATAGCTTGAGTTTTTATAACCTTAAGATATATATAGAGGAATTGTAGTTGAAAACTTTATGTTGTAACTAAACTCTTGAAGTCAAAGAAATCTATTTTGGGATACTCAATATCTATCCAAGATTTTTTTGGGGGAGGGTCACACCTCGCAGCGCACAGGGGTTACTCCTGGCTCTATGCTCAGAAATCGCTCCTAGCATGCTCCGGGGAACATATGGGATGCCAGGATTAAAACCACAGTCCTTCTTCATGCAAGTCAAACACCCTACCTCCATGGTATCTCTCCGGCCCATAGTCAAGATTTTTTAGGTCAGTGGCATTCATCTATAGAATTTTTTATTTTTAACTATGTTAAAAAAATTTAAAGGGCTCCAGGTAGATAAAACTTACTGTCATCAAAACTTCAGATCTTATGAATTCCAGAATTCCTTCTAAGCTCCATCAAATAAATGTTTTCTTAGGACCATAATTAAACTAAAATTGCTAATAGAAGTGTATTGCACTAAATATATATTTGATCTGAAAGAACAAATAAAAAAAGGACATTATAATATACTCATAAGGAGAAAATGTTAAAAACTACTGAATATAGGGGCCGGAGAGATGGTGCAAGCAGTAAGGCATCTGCACTAACCTAGGACAGTCCATAGTTCGATTCCCCCAGCATCCCATATGGTCCCCCAAGCCAGGAGCGATTTCTGAGCACATAGCCAGGAGTAATCCCTGAGCAAAAATAAATAAATAAATAAAACAAAAAATTACCAAAGATACACCTGATATTCTTAATAAATGTAACTATTTACTTAATATAAAGATGGCTTAATCTGATTGGGTGCTAGTCCTGGGAAGAAATATCAACATGGTCTTCTTTCTTAAGGATTTAAAAAAACGGAAACAAAGGCTATCATATAAACATTTAAAAATAGCATTGAGTACAATATAATTTGAATTTGTTCTGTTATGCATTTTATTTATATCTGTTCTAAATATCTTTTATGTGACATCTAGTTAAATTACAGAAGCACTTTATTCACAGATAAGAAATCAAAGATAGAGTAAGCTAAAAAATACTTTGAAAAGTCATATGGCTCACACATTGGTGAGAGAGTTACTTTCTGTAATGGGAGTTAGTTTAAACCCTTAAGATAAACAATGATCTTATCTTTTCCACAAATTTGAACCTATGAGAGAATATGGTCCAAATAAGAGATGGCAAGGAGTGAATGAGAAAACAGTGGATGATTCAGCATGAATAAAAGTAGTTTAGTATGTTCAGGATATAGTCTGTATTAGTCATCTCTAGCTGCTATAACAAAATAGCATAAATTGGGGATGGCTAAATAACAGACATTTCTTGCTGTTCTGGAAGGCCATGATCAAGTTATGATAGATTTTCTAAGAAAATTTCTGCCTCGTAGTCATTTTCCTTCTGATTTTACATCAAAAAATGAGAGTTTTGTAATTGTTATTTCTTTTTTTGGGGGGGCACACCCATCGGTGCTCAGGTGTTACTTCTGACACTGCATTTTCTGTGGTTCACATGGAATCTGGGTTAATAAGACTTTAACATTAAAAATGTGGAAAGGCACAGTCAGTGCTTTAAATAGACACATTTACCATTGGGTTCAAGGGTCCCAGAATTGACCTGGATCATCTGAATAGAAGGAAAGTGCACATTTGCTCTATTATCCCTTTACTCCTTTAGCATATCAGCTTTATGAAAGTGATGATGATTCAAAGATAAAAATATGCATCTTTTTCTCATTATAGGTGGTATGTTAGCAAGCACATCTCATACATGTTTTGAGCCTTGATTTTTGTATTATTTTGGCTAATGGAAAAATTAGTCACATGGAGACAGAAAATCCTATATAATATACTGATTTATAAACAACTCCTTTTGTTTTGTTTTTGGACCACACTCAGTGATGCTCAGGGATTACTCCTGGCTATGTGCTCAGAAATTGCTCCTGGCTTGGGGGACCATATGGAACGCCAGGAAATTGAACCGTGGTTCGTCCTAGGCAAGTGTAGCAAGGCAAACACTTTACCTTTTGCACCACCTCTCCGGCCCAAAAACATCTCCTTTTGACTTTGGGTCATATCTTAAATTATGAGAAGAATTTTTTAGCTCGTGAATGAAAGTCTTTCCTGACTACTCAAGAAATGATGAATTTCCTAGGATTTCCTGTCTAATTTATATGAACCTTTTACAAAAGTATTACCAATATTTAATGAAATAGAGCTTTTTGGAGATAAAAGTAGAGATTTGGCATACAATGAAGTCTAGCACACTGTGGTGAATCTTAGACTTCAATAAATCATGTGTAAAGGTTAGAAATGATTTGGAATAGACACTGTTGCGTGGAAAATGTCCTCTCTAAAGCAATGACCTACAGATGGTTATTGAATGACATAAAAAAAAAAAACACCCAAAATTGGGGGCCGGGCGGTGGCACTGGATATCCTAGGTGCCTGCGCTAACCTAGGACGGACCGTGTTTCGATCGACCGGTTCCCCATATGGTCCCCTGTGCCTACCAGGAGCGACTTCTGAGTGAATAGCCAGGAGTAACCCCTGAGCGTCACCGGGTGTGGCCCAAAAACAAACAAAACAAACAAGCAAACAACAAAAAAAAAACCAAAATTAAAATATATTCTTGTCTATCCAAATGTAGAACTATTTATTTTTTACATTTTACACTTTAGACAATGTTTATAAAGTGAACAATTGAGACCTTGATTCATTTTTGAGTTGAAAAACATGGAACACATTGGAGGGTTGAAAAAACCAAGCAAATGTATGTTTGTCTTCTAATGGTCTTAAGGTATATGGCAGAAACAGTCACAATTTTATATGAAGAAAAGCAATTTTATTTGTAAAGCATTTAAATTATGAAAATTAGATATTTAATTACTATCAGAGTAGAACATCAACTGTTAGCCTTTTAATTTTTGTTTGGGCCAGTGAGTTTAAAGCTTACTCTTGAATCTGCTTTCGGGGATCAACTTGGTGGAGCTTAATTGAACATATGGAGTGCCAGGTATAGAACCAGGTCTGCTGCATACAGAGTCATTTTTTCACCTGCTGTACTATTGCTCTAGTCCCAACCATTGTTAGCATCTTGCTGAATTTGCTTTATATCTGCCTCTGTCTTTCGAGGTGTTTTTTAATCTTCTAACCTATTATTGAACTGTTGGATACTAGTTTTAAACATCATGGTGCTTTACCCAAAAAATATTCCTCCTATATATTCAAAAGATATTCAACATCTCCATCATATAAAATACCATTATAGTAACCAAGAAAATAGTATTTCATTTTTATATTGTTACTTTCGGCTGAACTCTGAAGGCTATATGCTTGGAATTGAACCTGGATTGATTGTGTATAGAGAAGCAACTTACCTACTAATTAACTATAGCTTTGGCACAGCGTCTTATTTTTAGTCAGCTTTATTCACATGTAATCCTATGTGATTTTTGTGGCTATCTTTTCTGATTATTGGTCTATCTTAATTATTATAGTTAATATAGATACATGTATATTGAAGCACATTTTTCATGTACTGTATATATAAATATACATATACTTGCATGTATTAATTGAAAATAAATAATATATTTTGTAAAGTTTAAACTTTTGGGGTGTCTATTACTTATCTAATACATGCATTATCTCATTAGGAAGCCCAAGATGTTAAAATGTTGCATTTTTACAAGGTTATGGCTAATTTGTTAAGATATGTAGTACCAAATAACCAAGTGAAAATTATTTTTTCCCCGAATTAGAAAATTATCTGAGATTGATATTTTCTTTGTAGGTCTAGATTACATTCACATTTCTTTATAACTTTTGCTTTTAGTATTAGCTCTGTTTAATGATTATATATGTATCATTTATTGAGAATTGAAATTTATAAGTTGATATTTTATTGTAAATATGGACTTTCCATCTTCCTCTGAGAATGAACCACATTTCATTCTAAGATGTGCTAATATTACTGGCATCATTGGAACATTCTAAACATATTTTTGCAAATAAACTAAGAACTGTGTATGCATATGTGTGCACTATATCAATGATAAAATTATAAATAATGTCTTATTTCTTTAAATAATAGTGAAATAAAAGGTGAATTATCACTTCACCCAATCACTTGTCAATTCTCAGAGAAAGTTATGTGCACATTGTCTCTTCTAACAAGGATGAAAAATGAATCTATTTTTTGTTTCTTAAGCATCAGTGTGAATTTATTAAAAGCACTTATCCAATGAATTATAATCAATTTCTATTATTGTCTGAAGGTTATAATGTTATAGGCTATTTCCTGTATTGTGGTTACATGACCTCATTTTTTGTATGTTTCTTTTCTGTATAGGACGAGATGTCCTAGGCTATACTTGTACTTTTTCTCCTCCAAATCTGGAGTTGGACACTTACAGAGTAATGGAATTTAAAGAGAGAAAATTCCTTTAGATAGCACTATTAGTAATTTGCATTTTATACACATATAGTTATAATTATTTGGGGCATTATTATTTCTTGCAAAGAAAAGAGTTTTTTATTGCCTTGAAAGTTATTAATATAAAATTGTATTTTCTAGTGATTACTATATTAATAAATATAAAAGGGGCATTAGTCTATCAAAACTGTAAAACATTCTGGTAAATTTAAAATATACTTAAGTAAAACATAAATATATATATATACAAAGGATATTTTTGTATATGTTTACATACATATGTATATATGTATATGTACATGTAAATGGTCAATTTTATTTCTAATTTCGAAATAAATGTTCTAATAAAAACATGTTTTCAGTTGTAAACATAGATAATGAAATTAATGAACTAGTGAATTTAAAAAGTTTGCAAACATCTAGAATATAATATAGAAAACAAAATTTTTAGCTGTGTAAGAATTACTAAGAAGATAAAATGTAAACAGAATTCTAGACAATCAGATTACACAGTACTCAAGAGGTTATAGCAGAAAGGTTCCTAGGAATATAGAAATATTTTCAGATTTAGTATACAATAAATCAGTAAAAATTCAAATTCATACAAATATATATGACAAAAAATATGAGTAGTTATAAAGATAATATGGGTTACCTACATGCAGCTAACTGCTAAAAATGAAAATGGGAACTAAAAATTAGAGATTTTTAAAACTAGATGTCTTAGATACAGTAAGTGTCAACATTACCTTTCAATATAAAGGCAGAATATAAATATTCTAAGAGGAGAAAAGTTAATTAATAAATCACTAGGTACTTAAAATATTGTCACAGAAATATAAAATGGTATTATCAATTATGCTTTTCAAATTTAACTTGCAAATATTATTGAATTGGTTTCCAGATACTATGCATATTAAATTCATCAATTTCTCAAGATATTTAATTCAACGAATTTATATGCATTCACAATTACTTTCCTTTGACAAATATTTTAATGTAGATTATGAGAATAAAGACCAGGAGTGTTTTAAAGGCTTCTGACTTTGTTGTCAATTTAGCTATAAAGGTGAAATCAATTCATACTTCAAATAAGAATATAAAAGTATATTTATCTTACCAGCACTGTGTTCCATTATACAAATATTCTTTTTCTGTTCAATTTTTATGAGGTAATGTTTACTAGTTTTAATCCCTCCCAAATTATATATACTAAGACTGCAAATAAGTCACAAAAAAGATCTGTGTTGGCATGTTGTGTATGTGGACTTTTCTAAGGAGACAAAATAGCAAGATGCCATTATGCCCCCAAATATTCAACCTGAAAATAAAGCCCTTTTTGAGGCAGTGATGTGACACAATGCCTGTGATTTACTTTGGAAGCATGCCCATAACTCCTATTAGTAATAATGAAAGTTAATGACATGCCTTATGGGATCCGACAATGGTCTTCAATATTCGTAACTACTTGCTGGGGTAGAAGCTATTTTGTATTGTCAGTGGGCGTCAGTTTGTAATTACAAATTGCACAAACAGAGTGCATGGTATGTATTTTGCCAACAAGGATTAACTTGGCATCTAGAAAAATACTTCATTTTCCATGCCCAAGGAAAACAAAATCTGTGCCTTTTAAAGTAACGAGGTTTGGAAAGTAACTAGACACCCATGAAATGTAATTTAAGGCTTTCAAATTTAATCGAAAATTGTGTTTTTATTTTTAAAGTTGAAATGATCATTTACTAACTTTAATCTTCAAATAATGAGTTAGAGTGTGTTTCAATTAAAATAATATGTAGTTATCCTGAATGTGAAGGTCACTTATTTTTAGACCCATATATAGCTCACTTCATTTTGCAGCTAATGTAAGGATTTAAATAGAAATTGATCAAATTTAGCTTTGAAATAACTTCTATCATGGTTTGAGAAATAGCTTTGTTACTGATGACCCCTGGTTGTATGTTTGATAAAGGATACTAAGTAGGTTAAAATGTAATCAAAGGGAAAAAATACGGTAGTTTTCATGAGGTAAATAAATCTATTTTCTCTCATGTCCTTTGACCTTCTCTTTGCTTTTCTAAGCCAAAACGTAAAACATCTTCTCCAAGACATAAAATATTTTCACACTCCAGGCTTTAATTCAAACTGTGCTTTCTTTCTTCTGAATATGTTCTATTATTTATTCTCCCTTTCATACTTTATTAATTTTTCTCCCTAGAGTAAGCTGATAGTTTTTTTAAGAAAATTATCCTTTTTGTTCTTGATTCTCCCACTCATTAAAAAAAAATTCCTTCTGAAAGCCTACCACAACCTGAGATTTTTCTATTCATTTGGTATTTTGCTCACTCAATTAGTTCATACTATCTATATTAGCTGCTGAATTCAATGAAAGATATCATGTCTAATTTTTAAACCTTTTTCTTTTAAAATCAATGTCTGGCATTAGTTGCAGATGCCTAGTAAGTACTCAATAAATATTTTGTTGTCATAATGTAAAATACTGACTGAGATGATAAAGTTTTGAGATATACCTATTCATTTTTAGACATTTGTGACTTGTATTTTTATTTTATTTTAATTTTATATTTAGATGTCTGACATTATTATTTACTATAAATACCATGGTTTACAAAACTGTAATTGATAGGGTGTAATGCATAAAACATTTTAACACCATATCCTGCACAAGAATGACCACTTCCCTCCATCTTTTTATAACCTACCCTATACACCACCCCCACATTTTCTATTGAAGAACAGTTCTCAGTTCTCTGACCCTGGCATTCCATGTCTGCTCCTCTCCCTAATTGCTTTACTCAGTATGATACTCTCCAGATCATCCATGTAGCAGGAAATTGTTTTATTTTTTCTTTTCTTATATCTAAGTAGTATATCATTGTATACATATGCCAAAATTCCTTTATATATCATCTTCTTTTGGACATTTGTACTGTTTCCAATTTTTTTGGCTACAGAATAGCATTGTAATAAATGTAGTAGTGCAGATGTCTTTTTTATGAATAGGGTTTTGGGGAGCTTGGATGAGGTGACAAGAAGAAAAATTGTGTGTCTACATGGAGCACAATTCCTAGTTTTTTGAGAATGGCCATATTATTTTCCCAAAGTAGCAAAGACCAGAGTAATCAACATTACAGTAGTGAATGAGGTTTCATTTCCACCACCACACCAACTCTAGTTGGTTTCCTTCTTTATTTTAAACATTTTATTCTAGGTAATAATCATTTTCCACCAGATCAGAATATAAATTTTGAAAAAGAATGTAAAAACTCTCATTCCTTAATCTTTATTTACCAAATACAAAAGATACATATTTAATAGAGTTCTTATCCCCAAAATTCCATATGTTCACATTTCAAATTAAGTTAAAATTAACTTTATGTTCTGCATTGAAAATGTCAGAGAATTTTAAAATACATAATAGTGTATGGTTAGATTGCAATAAATCATGTTTTAAATTATGCTAATTGAATATTCCAACTAAATGTTACACTTCAGTTACATCTAGAAGTTCATTTATATGGGATGCCTGCCAAGTATTGCTTCAGGTATCCAAAAACAGTCCTTAAGATTCTTGGTTCATAAAGTTGTCAGTTCAGTAATATTGCCCCAGGATACAGGGATGCTTGATTTCTGCAGTGTCAAGATAACCCAGGGACTTCAGGGATACATATGACAGAGCTTGTACATAGGCCTATTTCAATAAGCATTGTTATGTATGCCATAAAGTTGGGAATTCCTTACTTAAAACTTTGTTGTGTTGATAGACCTGCTTGAAAATCAGTCATATTTGAAATAGCCAACTTATTTTTTAATTTTCTAAACACAAGTATCTCATTTAATTTTAAATAAAATGTTTTATTGTATTTAGTAAACTTTACTTTTATTGATAGGCTAGAGAATTTATAGCTACCATTTTACATACATTATTTTAGAATATTCTATTAATTCTACAATAAAACAAGATTCTAGTGGTCTATCAAAGTGGCAATAATAGTTACATACTTATATTGTTCTTTTTTTTCTTTTTTGGTTCTTCGGGCCACACCCGTTTAATGCTCAGGGGTTACACGTGGCTAAGGACTCAGAAATTGCCCCTGACTTGGGGGGACCATATGGGATGCTGGGGGATCGAATCACAGTCCTTCCTTTGCTAGTGCTTGCAAGGCAGACACCGTACCTCTAGAGCCACCTCGCTGGCCCCACTTATATTGTTCTTATCTCACATGCTTCTATATTCTGTTTCTTTTTGTTTCATTTTGTAGAAAATTTTGCGAAAATTATTTTCTCTCGTATTTTTGGTATTATTTTTATTTCTACAACTAAAATATTTTATTTTTTTTAGATATTTAAACATCATGATTAAAAAGTTATTCACAATTAGGTTTCACTCATAGAATGTATCCCCCCCACTTTACCTGTGAAAAATTCCTGCAGCAATTCCTGTTCCCCATCTGCCACTGGGGAATGCAGTTAACTTCTCTCTCTCTCTCTCTCTCTCTCTCTCTCTCTCTCTCTCTCTCTCTCCCTCCCTCTCTCCCTCTCTCAAATTCTCTCACTTTTTATTCACCATGGATAACACTATTATTAATTAAAGGGTACTGTGAAAATAATTTTCTCTCTGTTTAACACCAGTATTGTCCAGAGTGACCAATTTCAGCTATCAAAATCATGTGGTCCCTTCTCTATCATAACTGTACTGCTTTAGTATTTGTGGCAAAATTCCTACCAATTTACTGGTGCTTTGGCCCTCATTTCTTTTCTTTTTAGATTATTACCATACTCTATTCTATTATTCTTATATCCCATGAATAAGTGAGATTATTCTATGTATAAATTTCTGATTATGATTCATTTTACTCAGAATAGTAGCCTCCAAATTCATCTATGTATAAGCAAATTTCATAAATTCATTTTTCATAATAGATGCTTAGTACTCTGTTGTGTAGATATACCACAATTTCTTTAGTCTCTCATCTGTTCTCAGGCACTTGAGTTCTTTCCAGATTATGAATATTAAAAATAATTATGCGACGAACATAGGAGTGCACAGGGATTTTCTATATTCTGTCTTTATGTCCCTAAGGTATATTCCTTGGAGTGGTATTGCTGGATCATATAGAGACTTAATGTCTACTTTTGTGAGGAAAAGTCATATGGTTTTCAAAAAAGGCTAGACTAGTTGGCATTCCCAAAAGCACTGTCTGTTCTTTTCCTTATGATATGTGCTAGTCTCTGTGATATGAGGTAAAAGCTATTGTTGTTCTGATTGGAATCTTCCTGATTATTAGTAAAGTAAAACATTTTTATGTGCTTTTTGGCTATCTTTCTTCTTCTTTGTAGAAATGTCTGTTCATTTCTTCTCCACACTTTTGATGGGGTTAAATTTTTTTTCTTGCCCAGTTCTACAAGTGCCACATATGTCTTTGATATCAGTCATTTTTTTGAGGGGGGTCCACACCTGGTGATGATCAGGGGTTAGTTACTCCTGCCCATGCACTCAGAAATCACTCCTTGCTTGGGGGACGAGATGGTATGCCAGGAGATCAAACTGTAGTCCATCCTAGGTTAGTGAGTGCAAGGCAGATGCCCTACTGCTTGTGCCACTGCTCCACCCTGCCATTATATGAGCCTTTGTGTGCTAGTCATCTTTTTTTGTTTGTTTTGATTTGTTTTTTTAGATACAGAAGTTTCTCAGTGTTAAGGTAGTCTCATTTGTTTATATTTGATTTCACTTCCTTAGCCAGTGGTGTTTCTGCCTTGAAAATAACCTTAGCTTCAATGTCATAGAGTGTTCTGCCTACATTTTCCTTTTTTGTACCTTATGGTCTCAGGTCTGATATTAAGGTCTTTAATACATTTTGATTTGATCATTGTGGACAAAGTTAAAAAGGAATCTGAGTTTGGGTGTTTGCTTGTAGCTCATCAGTTTTTCCAATAACAATTGTTGAGGAGACTTACCTTACTCCACTTTGTTGTTGTTGGGTTTTTTTTGTTCCTTTATCAAATATTTTGATCATATACCATGGGTGAATTTCAGACCAACTATCCTCCATTGATCTGATATTCTGTCGTTATTCCTGTATATGCTGTTTTAATAACTACTACTTTATAATACTTTTTGAATTTGGGGAATGTTATGTAGACATTTATTGTTTTATACAAATTTCACAAGTGCTTGATCCACTTTGAAAAATGTCCTATGCATTCCAAAGGGGTTGCATTAAGTTTGTACAATGCTTTGGTAAGTATTTCTATTTTAATGATGCTTTCTTTCAATCTGGAAGCTGTATTTTGTGGTTTTCTTTTTATATGTCTTTTATCCATTTAGATTATTAATCCAATATATTTGAGTTTCTGAGGCACAACTATGAATGATATTTTTAAATATGTCTTTCTTCTCTTTATTTGTGTATAGAAAAGCCATTTTGTGTATTAATTTTATAGGCTACCACTTTACTATACAAATATATTCTTTACAGATTCATTGTTAAGTCTGTAAGATTTTCTAGTACCATATCATTTGCAAACAGTTCCAGCTTGACCAGAATGCCCTTTATATATTTTTGCCTATTTAATCCATTGACATGGAGAGAGATGATTGCCGTGGAATTTAGTGTCATCTTTTAATAGAGATTTTGAGTTTCTTGTGTACTATTTTATCTTCAAGTAGATGTTTCAGTTCATCCTTCAAGGCTGGTTTTCTATATTAAGTACGTCCAGTACTAAATTAAATAGAAGTGGCTAGAGGGGTCAACCTTGTCTTTTTCTGATCAGAGAGGAAAGGATTTTAGTTTTTCCCTTTAAAGTATAAAGTTTGCAATGGGTATATGGTAGATGGCTTTGACTATATTGAGATCAATTTCCATCTTGTTGAAACTTTTTATATGAATGGACCCTGGATCTTCTCAAATGCTTTCTCTGCAACTAATGATATGATCATATTATTTATCCTTTATTGATTTGATGTATGATACTGATTGATTTGTGTATGTTAAATCATCCTTGCATCTGTGGTGGAATGAATCATTCATGGTCATGGTGTACAAATTTCTTGATGAGTTATTGGATTCTATTTGCAAGTATTTTGTTGAAGATCTTTGCATATGTGTTCATTAAAGATATTGGCCTGTAAACTCATTTTAGTGGCTCCACTGTCTGTGTTTAGTATTAAGATGAAATTTGCTTCATAGAAAACAATTTGAGAGTGTTTTTTTTTTCTAATTAACTGGAAGAGCCTACAGGGGATTGGTAGTAGGTACGATTTAAAGGTTTGATAAATACACTATTTAACCCATGTGTGCCTGGCTTTAGTTTTTACCAAAAACAACAAGGTCAAAAAGAAAAATTATTCAATGGAGTATCCCTAAATTTTAACACAACTTGTCACAAAGCCTTCAAGGCCTTAAGGCAATGGTGGCTATAGTGACAAACCTTGATGAAATTAATGCTTTGCCAAGAGTATATCACCCAATCAGACTTACATTCAAGTTTTAAGAAAGGATACATAGTTTCATAGATAAACAATAACTCAGAAAATTTACAGACTCAAAACCAGCCTTGAAGGATGAACTGAAACATCTACTTGAAGATAAAATAGTACACAAGGAACTCAAAATCTCTATTAAAAGATGACACTAAATTCCACGGCAATCATCTCTCTCCATGTCAATGGGTTAAATACACCATTAAGAGACACATGGTGGCAAAATGGATTTAAAAAACTGAAGTTATTCTTTTTCTACCCACAAGAAAAACATTTGAATAGTCAGAGCTAATACAGGCTCAACTCAAAAGTTTGAGGACAAACATTCAAGCAAACAACTCCCTTAAAAAGGTCAGAGTGGGTGGCCGGTGTGGTGGTGCTAGAGGTAAGGTGTCTGCCTTGACTGCGCTAGCCTAGTACGGACCTCGGTTCAATCCCCTGGTTTCCCATATGGTTCCCCAAGCCAGGAGCGACTTCTGAATGTATAGCCAGGAGTAAACTCTGAGATTCACTTGGTATGGCCCCAAAACACACGAAAAAAAAGGTCAGAGTGGGAAATCACACTCCTAAACATGTATATAGTCTATGAGGGACAAGCAAAATATTTAAAACAACTACTGACAAACTTGAAGGAAGATATCAATAACAATACAATAATAGTGCTTTGTCTCCATTTGATAAGTCAACCAGGCTGAAATCTACCAATATATACTATATAGTATATATATGTATATATATATATACAGATATATATATATATATATATATACTAGCGCTGAAAGAAGTAATGTAATAAATTATTTGAATATAAATATTGGAATCTCCATCCCAGAAAAAGAAATTCACATTATTCTCAAATGCATATGGTTCATTCTCTAAAATAGACCACACGTTAGCTCATGAACATATCTGCATAAAAATGAAGATTGAAATTATAATTTCAATTATACAGATTGTAATGTACTAAAATTAGAAGTGAATAACAAGCAGACACAGAGAAAAAATAGTAATAACTAGAAATTAAACAGTTAATAATGAACAAATAGGGGCCGGGCGGTGGCACTGGAGGTAAGGTGTCTGCCTTGACTGCGCTAGCCTAGGACAGACCTCGGTTCAATCCCCCGGTTTCCCATATGGTCCCCCAAGCCAGGAGCGACTTCTGAGCGCATAGCCAGGAGTAACCCCTGAGCGTCACTGGGTGTGGCCCCAAACCCAAAAAATAAATAAACAAATAAATAATGAACAACTAGTAGATCAGATCTAAAAATCAAAGATCTTTAGAAACAAAAATGAATAAACACATAAATTATCAGAATATGTGTGGCATAGCAAAAGTGGTATAAGAGGAATATATATAGCTTTGCAAGCATTCATCAGGAAAGAATGAGTCTACATAAATAACTTAATGACACAGCCTATAAAATAGGTATGTGATGAAAATGAAATAAAATGAAATAAAAATAGGAAGATAGAAGGAAATAATAAATTTTAAAAAATGAAGGAAAAAAATCCAAAAATACCGGAGAGAGATCAATGAAAGCAAGAGTTTGTGCTTTAAAAAAATAAACAAGAATGATAAACCACTAGCAAAACTCAAAAAGAGATAGAAACGTATTAAACCAAACTAGAAACGGATAGGAGGGAGATTAATAAAGATAGTACAGAAATTTAAAGAGTAATCAAAGATTACTTTGAGGAATTCTATGACATGAAACTTGAGAACCTGGAAGAAATGGATAATTTACTCTTATAACCTCCAAGGTTGAAATAAGATGGTCTAGTTTCTCAATGGCGAACCCATTGCACTCGTGCCAGTGGTGGCACATGAAGGCCTTGCAGTTGGCACTCGGGAAGTTCCGCAATTAGGATATGCAGTGCGTGCTGCATAGTTTTTAGATGCTAAAATCTTGTTATTAAGGTTTAATTGACATGCTGGTACTTTTGAGGGAATTCTTTGATTTTGTGCCGCAGTTTGGGCACACAGCTCAAAAAGGTTAGCCATCAATATTGAGGAAATTAAAATGGTAAAAGAAAGTCTTCCCCAAAACAAAAGCCCATGTCCAGGTGGCTTCAGTAATGAATTCTTTCAAACCTTTCAAGAGGATCTACTGCCTATACTTTTCATGCTCTTCCAGTAAGCTGAAGAAACAGACATACTCCCAAATAATTTTTATGAAGATAGCATCACTTTGATAGCAAAAGAATACAGGGATGTCACAAGAAGGAGAACTACAGATCAATATCCATAATGAACACAGATGCAAATATCCTCAACAAAACCTTAGCAAATAGGATCCAACACCTCACCAAGAAAGTCATACACCATGACCAAGTAGAATTAATTCCTGAGATATGGATGGCTTAACATATGCAAGTTAATTGATGTAATACACCACAGAAATAAAAAGGGAAATGAAAATCCATATGATCATATGAATAGATGCAGAGAAAACATTATTATTTTTTGTTTATTTTTGTTTTGGGGCCACATCTATTGACACTCAGGAGTTACTCCTGGCTATGCACTCAGAAATCGCTCCTGGCTTGGGAGGACAATATGGGGTGCCAAGGAATAAACCGTGGTTTGTCCTAGGCTAGCACGTGCAATGTAGATGCCCTACACCTTCTGCCATCACTCTGGTTCCATATCTTGATCAAATTTTAACCTTATATGTGGTTATACAATTGTTTCAACATTATATTTTGAAGCAATTGACTGTCTTTATTTCATTTCAAATTCTTGGCTCCTTTGTCAAATTTTAGTTGATCAGATTCTTGAGGGGTTTTCACTGGATATGCTAGTATGAGCTATTGGTATGAAAATCTCTCTTTGTCCCACTATCATGATGTTTTGATCACTATGGTTTTATGATTGTTTTATAATAATAGAGCTTCAAATTAGGTAGTGAGATGCCTCCAAGTTTCTTTTTTTATATGGATTTGTCTATCCTAGTCTTTTATGATTCCACACAAAATTTATAATAGATTTTTCTAAGACCTTTGGAGAATATTATCTAAATTTGATTAGGAATTGCTATGACAATAGACAGTAGTTTAGGTAAGATGATCCTTTTAACAATATGTTCATTAGTGAGATTAGTCTATAGTTTTCTTTCTTGGTAGCATCTCTGTTAGCTTTGGGTAGTAGCATGATAATAGCTTTGTAGAAGGTATTTTCGATATTTTGGATGAGTTTAAGGATCAATGGTAGTAACTCTTCTATAACTTGTTGATAAAGGGGCCGGGTGGTGGCGCTGAAGGTAAGGTGCCTGCCTTACCGCGCTAGCCTTGGATGGACCACGGTTCGATCCCCTGTGCCCCATATGGTCCCTCAGGCCAGGGCGACTTCTGAGCGCATAGCCAGGAGTAACCCCTGAGCGTCACTGGGTGTGGCCCAAAAACCAAAAAAAAAAAAATTGTTGATAAAATTCACCTATAAATAGACCCTCTGGTCCTGAACATTTATTTATAATACATTCATTTTATTCAATTTTTGTACTATCTCCCACCAAGTCTTCGGGTTTGAAAGATTGCTTGTGATAAATCTACTGTAAATCTTAAAGATGCTTCTTTGTATATTATTCCCCTTTTTGATGTTGTAGATTTCAGTATTTCTTGATGTGCCTTTCTTTGTAACTATTTTAGCTCGTACTCTTTGGGCATTTAGGACCTGGGCTCATAGACACTTCAATTGTGGAACTTCTCATGGAACTGTAATGATGTGCTTGACTGTTGCTACTTTATAGGTATTTTCTTCCTGCCTCTCTGGGACCCCAATGATTCTCATATTATTCCTGTTGAATTTATCCCAAAGGCCAAATGTATATTCATTTATTTTGAAGCTATTTTTCCATCTTCTGTTCATTTATTTTATGTTTCTTTTCCAACTTGTTCTGCTGCATAGAGGTATTATGAAATCCATCTTGCAGCTCACTGTTTCTATGTAAGCATATGATACTCTGGTGATGAAGCATCACAATGATTATTTTTCATTTATCTTCCCAACTTTTTCAGACCTGTGATTTCAGTTTGAAGTTTTCTCATTTCTACACTCATATACACCTGTGTATTTTTAGCTGTTCATTCCGTTTGATCCATGGTTTATTTGAGTTCTTTGAACATTTACCACATTTTCTTTCTAAAGTCATTATTAGAGAGTTTTATAGGTGTCTCATGTTAGCTGAATACTCAGACATATCATATTATTGCATTTAGTGTCATGAGATTCTGCATTTTCTCCCCATTGCTACCTGCACAGGGTGGTGGTGTAGTTTCTGTGTCTTGGTGGAGCTCATTGCCTCACAGAATTGTCCAGCCTTAGAGCAAAACAGCAGCCATGATCTTCTCTCAGTGCAGTTGCCAGAGTTCTCAATGGGCCTTTTGATTTCAATAGCTGCCCAATGTCACTGCAGCTGCAGGTTTCTGGTTTTGCCTCTCTCAAGACCAGCGTTTCTCTGCTTCTCTGAATGAGAGAAGGAGGCTACTGTGGCATAGGTGTTACCTAGAGGATAAGGAAGAAAGCATTAGAAAAAAACAAAGGTCAGTGGCCAGAGAGCTAGTATAGGGATAAGGTGCTTGCCTTTTTTGTTGCTGATCCTGGATCAGTCCTCGACACCACATGTATAAAAATCAAAGGCAATAGCAAAGAAATAGGCAGAGGAAAATATGTTTTAAAAATACAGTAAAATGGGGCTGGAGAGATAGCACAGCTGTAAGGCGTTTGACCTAGACACAAAAGGATGGTGGTTCAAATTCCGGCATCCCATATGGTGCCCCAAGCCTGCCAGGAGCAATTTCTGAGCATGGAGCTAGAACTAACCCCTGAGTGCTGCCGGGTGTGACCCCCACCCCCCAAAAAATACAGTAAAAAGAATATAGAGAAGACCAGAGATGTTAGCATTATTGGAGTTAGGGGTACTTTTAAGGAAAAAAAGGAGGGATTAACCTCAAAAAATTTTGTAGGAAAGTATAATGTATTAGGTATTAAAATAACTTTAACATTTAGCACAAAACATCAACTGTTGACTTCCTTGACAATGTTAATAGATTCTTGTGTGGGGCAATAGATAATAATCATTGTAAAATAAGTGGATAACTGATACGAACACATTTATTGTAGATATTGTTGAAACACATTTCCACAATGTGTGATTGACAGGAGTGTGGTGGATTGAAAGTAATTGTTTGAGAGGTCTTG
Organism: Crocidura indochinensis; assembly: GCA_004027635.1. NCBI lineage: Eukaryota > Metazoa > Chordata > Mammalia > Eulipotyphla > Soricidae > Crocidura > Crocidura indochinensis. The sequence continues at coordinate 49,533 of PVKC010000275.1, read as the reverse complement.
AAGTCCTAAAGCTTATTGATTTATTAAAGCAATAAAAAACATAGCATTATCAATTTAAAGTCATAGTTTTTGGTAGTCATTCCAACTTCAAATGAGCATCTGAAAAATAATTTTGTTCCTTAGATATACATTTTTTAACTTTCTTTCAGCTTAATTTTGCTATTTTTCTTGACACTTGCTAAAAATTAAAGGGAATCTTGTCTAAATTCTGATATTTCTCAGTCTAAATTAATCACATTCATGTTTTATTATTTATTTTTTATTTTTGGGTCACACCTAGCTGTGTTCAAGTGTTATTCCTGGTTCTGGTCTCAGAAATTACTCTTGGTAGGCTGGGAGGCTTCCTATGAGATACTGAAGATTAAACCCAGTTTGGTCCAGGGTCAGAACCAGGGTCAGGAGCATGTATAAGGCAAACACCTTTCCACTGCGCTATTGCTCCAGTTAGTATTCATCTTTTGTTTGTTTGTTTGTTTGTTTTTGGGTCACACCTGGCAGTACTCAGGGGTTACTCCTGGCTCTATGCTCAGAAATTGCTCCTGGGGGCCGGGTGGTGGCAGTGGAGGTAAGGTGCCTGCCTTGCCTGCTCTAGCCTTGGACAGACCGTGGTTCAGTCCCCCGTGCCCCATATGGTCCCCCAAGCCAGGAGCGACTTCTGAGCGCATAGCCACGAGTAACCCCTGAACGTCACTGGGTGTGGCCCAAAAACCAATAAAAGAAAAGAAATTGCTCCTGGCAGTTTCAGGGGACCATTGGGATGCTGGGATTTGAACCATCATCCTTCTGCATTCGAGGCAAATGCCTTTACCTCCATGCTATCTCTCCAGCCCCTTTTTAATTCATCTTCTTAATGTAAGGTTTAGAGCATTCTTTTATAGATTTAGAGTGCCTCACATGCTCTTACATTTTTTTCAGATTTTATTAATAAGATTCTGACCTTCTTGTGGCTTTCAGTCATTCTGTAATCTCCTCTAATTCTAGAATACTAGTGTGGATGTAGATGCAGGCAAGATGTTATATCAGGAGATGTGGAAGGAGTAATGAGAAGATTTATTCAGTCTGCTATATGTCTCTAAATGCAATCATGTATGCTACAGAGAGGAATGAGGACACATGATAGTATATTTCTTTGTGTGGGGGGATCAGGCCCTGATGTACTCAGGACTAATCCTTACTCTTTGCTTAGTCACTCATAGTGGTTGGAAGATCATATGGAATGCCAGGGATCAAAACCACATTAACCACGTATAAGTCACGAACCTTACCCATTATACTATGGCTTCAAATAACTTGGTATTTCTATGTAAGCATCAAACTTTTTTATTTTCTTTATTTTCCACTTTTTATTTAAACATCTTGATTACATACATGTTTGTGTTTGGGTTTCAGTCATGTAAAGAACACTACCCATCACCAGTGCAACATTCCCATCACCAGTGTCCCAAATCTCCCTCCTCCTCACTCAACCCCACCTGTACTCTAGACAGGCTTTCTATTTCCCTTGTACATTCTAATTATTAGGATAGTTCAAAACATTGTTATTTCTCTAACTAAACTCATCCCTGTTTGTGGTCAGCTTCCTGAGGTGAGCTGTAACTTCCAGCTCTTTTCTCTTTTGTGTCTGAAAATTATTATTGCAAGAATGTCTTTCATTTTTCTTAAAACTCATAGATAAGTGAGGCCATTCTGCGTCTTTCTCTCTCTGATTTATTTCACTCAGCATAATAGATTCCATGTACATCCATGTATAGGAAAATTTTATCACCTCGTCTCTCCTGACAGCTGCATAATATTCCATTGTGTATATGTACCACAGTTTCTTTAGCCATTCATCTGTTGAAGGGTATCTTGGCTGCTTCCAGAGTCTTGCTATGGTAAATAGTGCTACAATGAATATAGGTGTAAGGAAGGGATTTTTGTATTATATTTTTGTGTTCCTAGGGTTTATTCCTAAGAGTGGGATAGCTGGGTCATATGGGAGCTCGATTTCCAGTTTTTGGAGGAATCTCCATATTGGCAAGCATCATACTTGTCAGAATATCTTGAAATGGCTACTTTGAATACAGAATTTGTTTTTGTTTTGGAGAAGAATATTATAGTGTGGGGATGGAGTGATAGCATGGAGATAAGGTGTTTGCTTTGCATGCAGAAGGTCGGTGGTTCGAATCCCAGCATCCCATATGGTCCCCTGAGACTGCCAGAAGTGATTTCTGAGCATAGAGCCAGGAGTAATCCCTGAGCACTGTCAGGTGAAACCCAAAAACCAAAAAAAAAAGAATATTATATTGTAAAGAGTGTGCAATTCAGGAATAAATTATGAAAAATAGAATATTCCGTTTTTATAGGTTTGATATCTTGCAATGTTGAGGGTTACATTATTATTCAGATATTATATTATTCAGATATTTCCATGTTATGCTTCTTTCATGAGTATTTCATGCTCTGCTTTCAAGTACCTGGCCTGATTTGCTCTAGGAGAAGATCATTTGATGCTGCCTTTAAAATTATTTCTCATAGTAGAATGATAGTAGACTGGGGTCTGTTCCCTGCTTTCTATATGGTCTTCTGAGCCTGTCAAGAGTAAAATCAGGAATAGCCAGCACCAGCATACTGCCTAAAATGGTTCATAAAGATGAAAAAATTTTCTCAAATTTAATCTTCAATAACTGAATTTAGGAATTTTTCTACATTTATTATTAGTTAAAAATATTGTGTTTAAAAAATGTACAGAGGTTTTTCCCTACCTAGGCTTAGTCTGCTGATGTTCTTAACTTTCATTCTCTGTGAATTCTGTGGTTACTAATAAGAACACTTAATTTAAATTGTGATTGATCATGTTTTACCAGACATGGAATCCTGAAATAATTATAAGAACAAGACCATTCATATTACACAGACATTTATGAATACATTTAAGTCTCTCTGTGTATTGGTCTAGCTTCCCAAAGTCCCAAAGTCCCAAATTTATTAGTGGTGAATGTACCAATTTAATGTGAGAAGAGCTATGGAAGGATGGCAATTCTCGCTTCTCTGATACTCTTAAAATTAGACTTAGCTTTTATACAGATATCAACTTAGAAAACCTAGAAATCATAAAAACATTTGTTTTATCTGAAAGGTAGATAACAAAAAAGAGCAATTTAATTATTTCCTAATTATAGGTTTCTGAAAAAATGAAAATATAGGTAAAATATTTTTATATTTTTAAAGGCACATTAATTTTATATTAGGATAGGCTATATTAATATTAGTAATAGTTTTATACATTCAAATTAAGATTCAAAATATATTTCTTTTGAAGACCTCATCATGTATACGCATGTTATAGTGCTTTATATAAATTAGCAATTTGATACCCACTGTTACTTTGATATGTATGCCTATTATAATTCTATTTTTTTTCTGGTTGAATAAGACACTGTACAGTGGAACACCCCCCATGATCCATTGTCCCTCAAGTTGATATCCAAGCCCACACCGCAGGTGCCACCCTAAAAATACTCAGGCCATTTTTCAATGTCATGGTTTGGTTTCAGTGTCATGGTTTGGTGATATTGAGTGTGCATGGGAGAAAAAGTATGAAAAAGTCCTCTGGGCACACTAATAGTACTGCTTGGGAACCTCCAGGCAATGTTTGGGGGAAGGTTGATTATTACAGGTTGATATAAAGGTTGATATTACAGGAATAGGCAAAGTTCATTTTAATTCCTTTGCTCTTCTCCAGCCCCTACTTTAAAATTTCAAGTAAATTAGGATTCAATAAAGATGTGGAATTAGCACTAAATGTTATCTTAAAATTTTCTCACATGAAAGTTCAAATCTTATATTTTTCCCATTGTCTTAATCATTCTCATAATAAAAAGTATGTGTAGATGATCAAATGATTCTAAATGTACTTATTTTCTTTCTATTGGGGGGAGGCACCAGTGATGCTACTCCTGTTTATGTACTCAGACATCACTTCTGGCTTGGAGGACCAAATGAGATGCCAGGGAAGCAAACTGCAGTTCGTCCATGATGTTAATATGTTCATCCATTAGAATTTCCTACCTCAAATTTTATTTAAAAATGTTTCTGTATTCTAGCTATTTCTTTGAATATGCCAACTAAACATTAATGTTAAAAAACCCAAAAGTTAAAGGCAATTTATTACCTATATACTTACACAGTGAAATTCTACTCAGTGAACACAAATGTGATTGAGTTACAGTTAAAGAACTCGCATTATGGAATATTAGGGATAAAAACAAAATTAATAAAGGAAAAGAAAAATATTTTCATCTTTGTATAGAGCTCAAGTAGAATGAAAACCAGGCATTTTTACATTATTTAACATTATTCAAATAGTGTGTTGAAGCGTGTCAAAATGGAAAAATAGTCAATAAAAAGATCAGAAAAAGATCTAGTAGGGAGGCAGGAGATTGAAAAGATAATAGAGGAAAAGGGAATGGCAATATTCTGGGACTAATTTGATGGTTCAATTGCAGGAGTTGAGTTTATTGGCATCTTTCTAACTTACATTAGCATTTGTTGTTTTACGTTCATCAAATACCACATAATGGAGAAAGCTAAAAGATAGTAGTTAATTTTCTGCCTGTTTGCTATCGTATATACTTGAAAATAAACTAGTAAAGTGAGAAATTCATGTAATTAAGTTGCTCATGAGAGATTAGTTAATAGGCTTAAATTTAGTAATTTTAGTTTTTAGGACGGTTCAAATCATTCTGCCTTAAATCTTCATTGGGGGGGGATTCACAGATGAGGTGCCTGGATCAAACCTGACAGTGACCAGAATTTATTCCTGATTCTGTACTCAGATATTGCTTCTGTTGGAGCTTGGGGGACCATATATGGTATTGGGGACTGAACCCAGGTAAGTCAAGTACAAGGCAAGCCCATTAACCATTATATGATAACTTTGGTCCCTTATTATTTATTTCGCACTTAAGCTTTATTTCAGTGTGAGTAGCACTCCAAACAATAACATAAGAAAAAAAATTAATGAATTATCTATTAAGTTCATGCAACATCTGTCAAATGGCAAGTGGCTGCAACTGAAGTCCCAGAATGAGTAAGAAGAGTTTTGCTCTTTAGGATTTTCATGTTTAGTAATGATGAGGTTAATGACATGCCTGTTTATATGATATTGATTCGGATAAATTAAGAATTTCTACAATTTGGAATTGTAGAATTAGGTGAAGTTAATGAGTGCTTGAGATGTATCTACCTATTAATTCTATTGGAAAATGCTAAATAAAACAGACTCATGTAATTAGCGTATATAAAAATGCATTTTAAATTTGCACAATTTTCCCTTTGCTTCGATAAATTTCTTTCATTTCACACGTTTCTGTATTGTTGAAGCTTAGTGTTTTATTTTAATACTATTAAGATGCAAAGGATATGCATGTTTCATGAAATTAAACATATTTTTCTTAATTTTTATTTTAAAATATTGTATTGTTATTTAAATAACACAATCATAACAGTGTTAGATATAATGCTTATGGTGTAGAAAGTTATTGCAGTTGCACTCCACAAGTGCAAAAGACCTTTCATTACTTTTCTATGTCACGTTACATTTACCTTTTCTTTCCTCATTGGCCTATCCTTGCCCAGTCCCATTTGATAATTAATTTCTGTTGCTGAAATCAAAGGGTTTATTTTCATTGGATACTGGAGCTCCTGTGCTTTATTTATACACCCCATCTTCTGATTAATTCCATCCAAATTGTAGAAAAAAGTCTGTATTTCATATTTTCTTACCATTGTGTAGTGTTCTATGGTATACGTATTTTATAATTCTTTATCCATTCATCTGTTTTGGGTTTTTGTTTGTTTGATTGTTTTGGCCAGAACCAGTGACACTCAGGGGTTACTCCTGTCTATGCACTCAAAAATTACTCCTGGCTTGGAGGACCATATGGGATGCCAAGTGATCAAACCACGGTTCGTCCTAGGTCAGTTGCATGCAAAGCAAACACCCTACTGCTGTGCCACCACTCAGGCCTACACTCATCTGTTTGAAGACATTTCATGCTTTCATAGCTTGTAAATAGTGCTGCAATTAATATAGCTATACCTGCATATTTTCAAACTAATATAAATGTAGTCCTAGGATAGATGCTAGAAAGTAGAAATTGCTGTTATATAGTTCATTTTAAATAAAAATTTAATTAAATTATTAATTACAATTAATTTAAAATTTCTTATTTTATTATATAAATTAAGATATTACTATACTGTTTTTCAGAGAAACTGAGTCAAGATTGTCTCAGTAGTGACTGAAGATCCCTTCTTACCAAGTTTGATTGTTTCTACTTGGTTTGCTGTGTGAGATTTTCACTGTTGTAAGGTGATATTTCTTGCAGTTTTGACATATTTACCCACAGTGATGTGATAATGAACACATTTTTTATGTTTATTGGTCATTCAGATGCCTTTTTTAGAAAGTGTTTGCTTGGCTTCTTTGCTAGCCTAAAAAAGGCATTTTTGAATCTTTGTAAACAAAAAACTAGAGGTTTTTATTCTATCAGTCAAGCCACTCATTGGTTTGAGTGTGCGTGCTTTCATGTGTGTACATAAGCATATTTGTGTGTCTTAGTGGGAGGTAAGAAAAGAATAAAAAATCAGATATTTTTAAAATAAAGATATGTTTATGTCACTCCATAATGAATTATATTTTAATTTAATTTATATTTAAGAAATAGTTTATCTTCTCTATTAATTAGTTCAGTGTGCTGAAAAGAACAGCTTTTATTGTGAAGCTATGTAAGAATTCTACATTTGACATTTTCTGTCTATTTTCTTGGTAAATTTATTAAGATTTCCAAGCTTCAGTTTCTTCTCTTATAGAATAGATTTGGCAGTACCTCCCAGAGAGAGCTGTGAGTAGTAAATTTTATGATGTTCAAAATAAGTTGAGTAATTTGGTCAGAGTAAACTTCATTGAGTTTTTTCTATTATAATGTCAGAAAAGTGAAGTGTTTCCTTACACAGTTACTTCTCAAATCTTAGAAGTTTTTATGTGTAGAGGAACTGAAGATTAATTAAATAAACCATTAAGAACTGAAAAGTAAGGATATGATACTGAATCCTACTTTAATTCAGATATCAGAAAATATATATTTATTTAATGAAGCAAATAGTTTATTGAAATTCATTTAGAAAAACATGAACAGAGATAAAATGAAAGACATGACAGGAGAGAAATGGGGAAATGTGTTCAAAAGAGAACATAGACAAATAAAAAACACAGAAACAAACAAGCAAGATATATGTTCAAGGGTGGAAATGGAGCTGAAATGCAAGCCTATCAGCAAATATATATTTAAACAAAATGTTCATTTTTCTTTATATCTTAAATTGAAAGGAAGAAAGTATTGAAAATTCTGACCACATTGTCTCTACAGTCAGAGAAAATGATCCAGATAGAGTAAGTCAAATCTGGGAAGCTTTCCATCTTCTTCTAAATTAGATATTAACCTTGGCTTTAATATTTAGTTTGAAGTATGATCTGTAAATTTCAAAACACCAAGGGTATTATATTCAAATAGAAGGAAACACATGCATTTCCAATGATATTTAGATTATTTGCAGTTTGGTATTTTCTGCTCTACTGCTTTCCTTTTACAGTGTGAATCACTGAAGTTGATTTTAGAAATGTCACTATTGTGTGAACAGAACAGTACAAAGAATTGAGTTTACATTTCGATCTCCTACTATTTATTTGTTCAACTTTCTTTTCATAAATGAACCAAGTACTCTGAATTATTGAAAATATTAATGTTTTGCTAGTTTTTATACACATAAACATTTCTATCAAATACAGTTATTTACTATTACATTTTAATTTTATTTTTAATAATAATTTATTTAAGAACCATGATTATAGAAATGTTTATAATGGAGTTTCAGCCATAGGACTTACATGTAAAGGGCAGTATAATATCATACTTAAAAATTTAGAAATATATACTTACATGGCAGGGGAGATACCACGATCACGAAGGTGGATAAGCCAGGGTGAGGCTTATCCATTGCACTCAGGATGTGCTGACCTCTGCGATTTCCCCAAATGTGTGAAACCTGACTGCATAATGTGTGGTAGTGGGGGACTGCGTTCGAGTTCTCCCCTGGGAAAAAAAAAGAAAAAAATTTAGAAATATAGTTGAAATGTTAATTTTAAATATCATTGGAAAATTATTTTAATGACACTATTGGATTTTACTATATATGTAGTTGCTTGGAGCTGCACCAACACTGTTCAGGGCTTCTACCTTGATCTGTGCTTAGGATTCACTCTTGGTGGGGCTCAGGAGACCATGCAATGTGCTAGGGGATCAAACCCTGGTCAGCCACAGGCAAGAGAAATGCCTTAGCTTCTGATGTATACCCAGTTTTTAAAGTTCTTAAGGGAAACATTACCATACACTGGTAATTAGAATGTAGTAGATGTATTTTGGATCTTTGTAAATAAAGAATTAGAATATTTTGATTCTGTGCATTTCTAAGTGGACAGAGAAGCAGAATTTGGCTATGTCTGGTGGAAGAAAGGTAAGAATGAGAGATAAAATATTTAAGTTGATTTTTTAAATCAATTTTTTGTAAGTCAAATAATAATTTATAATTCAAATAAGATATGACATGATTTATGTCAATAATTGCTTCTTTAGCAGCAAAAAGCTTCTAAAGGTTAAAATAGATCTAGGAAACTAATCTTAAGTCATATAAACCAAATAACTAACATTTGGAACATCTATTGAAGACAAACTGACTTCCTTTAGAGATTGTGTTTTTTATTACATTAGTTATTTGAAACAGTGAAATATGCAATAAACAGCTATATATATTCTAGGGGAGTGGTTGAAATTTTTATTCTTTAAACAAAATTTTCTAAGAATTTAATACTAAAAACTGAGAAAACCAGATTGGGACTATTTTTCTCAAGTATGCTTTTTCTGTATTTTAATGATTCTATTATATTTTATGTTTTACAAAGAAAGAGTATTCGCTATTTAATTGTACTTGTTTACATGACTTAGGTGTCAAAGTCTGCATCTTTGGTCCAATGTTATGTTAAGTAAGCTATTATGTTTAACTGAAGAGAACTGCAGATGCCACCAATAAATTGTTCAATAATTTATGTGTGTAGAAAAATATGTGTTGAAATATGGTTTGTTTGTTTGTGTTGTTCTATGCTTTTTTGGAAAAACCCGGTGACACTCATGGGTTACTCCTGGCTATGCCCTCAGAAATTACTCCTAGCTTGGGGGACCATATGGGATACCGGGGGATTGAACCATAGTCTGTCCTACGTCAACCACATTCAAGGCAAATGCCTTACAGCTGCACCACTGCTCCTGCCCTGGAAATATGTTTCAATGTATTTATCAAACCATTGATTGGATTAGTCTATAGTACTAGTATATTAATATGCATCATAGTAAAATGAAAGCACATTTAATTCTGCTCTGGATTCCAAATACAATTATAATAATGAAGGTTTTAATAGAATAGTATTTAGTTTCAGACTTTAATAAAATGCTACTCACGCTATGTTCCTTAACACTGATTTTCCTTAGGGGTTATTCTAAATACAAATTCTCTTAATCTAAATAGGAACCAATGAGAGAAGACCGTGAATCTTTTTTTTTTTTTTTTTTTTGGTTTTTGGTTTCGGGGCCACACCCAGATACACTCAGGGGTTACTCCTGGCTATGCGCTCAGAAGTCGCCCCTGGCCTGGAGGACCATATGGGGCATGGGGTATCGAACCGATGTCCGTCCAAGGCTAGCGCGGTAAGGCAGGCACCTTACCTTCAGCGCCACCGCCCGGCCCCAAGACCGTGAATCTTAACATGGTTCTGAGATCTGTCATGAAGATTTAGAACCACTGAACTTATATATATATATAACTTATATATATATATAACTTATATATATATAACTTATATATATATATACACACACTCAGAGACCTTATGTCATGAACCTTGATAAACACTAAACTTATACAAACACTAAACACTAAAAGCTTATACACTAAAGCTTATACAAATTTTATATAACAAAATTGACATTTATACTTTAAATATGCTTTATAAATATGTATTGTTTACAAATCACTTAATATAAATATGATAGATATTTAAAATATACAATAAATAATACAATGTATTAGGTCTGAAAAGATAGTACAGTGGGTAGTGCATATTCCTTGCATACAGTCAACTTTATTTTCAAACACCCAACGTGGTTCTTTCTAACAATAATTCCTGAGTGCAGAGCCAACAGCAACTCCTAAGCATTGCTAGGTGTGGCCCACAGTAACAAAAAAATATGACTCTTTTAACAATAGAAAACTTATAAATCTTAAAAAATGTTTTAGGCTATAAAAGAGTTAATAATAATCTAAGCAATTTAGTAATAATTCTAGAAGTGTGAGTGAAAAGAACATTGAATATATAAATACATATTTTAGCCAAAATTAAAAAGAAAGCTATTAATATTAAACTGCTGAAGCAATAGATGTGAACATATTTAAAAGGCTTGCCCTAATTAAAATTATAATCTGTTGCATTCAACTTTCTCTTTAAGGAACTGAGACTAATGAAATAAGTATGTTCAGAGCTAAATGAAATTATGCACCAAATTAAAAAAAAGTGATCACGACTAATGTTTGTAACATGTATAGTGTTCTGTATTTTATTCAATCCCTGACAAAACAAAGACTTTTTTCTCAGGTTTTACAAAGTGCTTCTAGAATACTGCTGTGTGACAAAAATTAAAAGACTTCTGTGAAAGCAAATACCAGGTGACAGTGTTTTATTTCTACCCCTCTGAATGGTGGCAATATTGCTGCAGTTGTTACAACTCCATCATTCTGTTAAGTCTCTTGTTTTTTTGACTAGGTAAAATTATGGTAAGTTTAGAGAAAACTATATACACACACACACACACACACACACACACATACACACACACACATATATTATTTTGTGACTATATGCAATAGTACTTAGGGGTTACTCCTGGCTCATGACAGGGTTTGGAGTCCAAATTGGATAATGATGATTAAACCCATGTTAGCTATGTGCAGGACAAATGTCCTGAAAAATAGATTTCTAACAGCAACAGGACTACTATAAAAAAAAAAGGTGCAATGACTTCTAGCATTTAAGAAAAATGTAGCTAGATAATATTTATAAAGATAAAGGAATTGTTTTTTAATGCAAATTATATGGAAATATTCAATTATTCCATTCATTGTTATCCACTAGGATAATTAACAGGGATTTAAACAAGTTGTTGTGACACTAGGTAAATTTTTGATGACATTGAGACTACTTATGTTAATTTATAATTACCTTACAGAAGTACTTTAAGAATTTATTCATCATCATGAACTCTTTATCAAGTAACAGAAACTTATAATTTAATTTTCCAGTGGGTCTTAAGCATTTATGCAGTATAGTTAGAAAAATATTGGAGATATATTTATATGACACAACTTCTTGAATTTTAAATGACTCTATTGGGGAGATTTTAAAATCTTCATCCTCTGACTATAAAACATTATATGACTATCATAGGTAAAATTAACAATAAGCACAATGAAATGTATATAATATGTTCATGTCATGATTAAAATTCATATGTTCAGAAATACATTAATAATGTAAGGACTCTTCATTCAAAAGATATAAATATGTTATAAATCTAAATATTTTAAATTATTATTGTTAAGACAACAATTCATTTCACAATAATTTAAAAATGTTTTTTCCAAGTTACAGTTGTATTTCAATTGCATAGTGACAGTGAATTAGGGCTATTCCTACCACTAGTGTTGACCTCCCTCCACATTAGTTCCCAGCATGCATCCCATACCTCCACACTTAGTCCTCTAGACTGCTAGCATAACAGGTCCATTTTGTGTATAGCTTGTTATAGTTTGGGGTCTTCATTCTACTGTCGTTGACATTTGTTTGGGTATTTAGGGTTGAGCATTTTTATTCCCACTCTATGCTCCTAGGAATGTTTGGCCCCTGGGTCTCATCCACTTTTATTTTTTCCTTTTCTCTGTTTGTAGGGAGAAATATAAATGTTAGACAGAACGAGATATTCATGTTCTATGGTTCTGAAAAAAAAGGCAAAAAACAAACACACACACGTACACACACAAACGAAAATAATTTTAAAGGTGGGGACTCATCTAGAAGCTGTAAATATAAATAAAATATAAAAAACAAGAAGAAAAAACTAAAAATGGCTGGCAGATGTTACTTTTTTTTTTTTCATATGTCTCCTCCCTTGAAGCACATTGTCATGAAATCAAATATAGGCTCTCAGCTTATTAGGTGTTCAACCCCAAGATCTTTCCTTATGATCCCAGAAAAAATTCTGTTCAGTCTCAGTTATCAGAGTCATTCTTCTGCATTTAGAGATCTTGGTTTTTCCACAGATCCTAGGGCAAAGCCTAGGATAAAGTCTTTCTTTGTGTTTCCAGGAAAAGAAATGTTCAGTCAAGATTTTCAGTCAATTTTCTATGATTAGAAATCATGGTTTTTTTGCACAGATCCTAGGGTGAGGCCTAGGATAAAGTCTATTTATGGTTCTTGGATAGTTTTGCTCTTTCGAGGTTGTCATCGCCAGTCTTCTTTAATTAGTGATCTTTGTTTTTGCACAGATCCTGTGACGGAGGGTCTTCTGTTTTTATCTCACTGTTAGGTGGTGAGGTAGGGCAATCTAACTTTAAATTGAGTTGTACTGCTTCCTCTTTGTCAGGGTGTCCTTTTAATCTACCCTGGCACAAGTTGGAACTAGAACAGTATTAAGGCCCTCCCTGGGTGTTGGAGGGAGTTTGATACCTGGTGCTGGTGCAGGGAACTGTGCTAGTTCTAAGGTTGGATCCGGGGATCGGGGATCAGTTGGGTGGCTGATAATTTGATTACCTGAGGTCTAAATCAGTCTCCATGACAATTATTCGGGGTGGAATTTGCCCCTGCATCATAAAATTCATTATTTATTATCCCTATTAGATAAAACTTCTTTCTACACATAATATTTCCCTGTTTTAGTGTGCTAATGAAGAAAAAAAAGTCATGACAAATTATATTATTGGTCCATTTAGTGGTAAAAATAACAAGCTATACAATCTCGGTGGTCTAATTTTGACCTGAAATCTCCTCTCAAGCAAGAATTTCTACTAGAATTTCTTGCTAAGCAGAACCAGGACAGTCCTTCCCCACCCCCCTTCCCCCAAAAAAAGAAAGAAGGAGGAAAAGAATAAAAAAATGAAAAGAAAAATATGGGGCCAAAGTGATAGCACAGTGGCTGGGCATTTACCTTGCATGCAGCCGACTGGGAACAGACTGGGTTTGATCCCTGGCATCCCATATGGTCTCCCAAACCTTCCAGGAGTGAATTCTGAGTGCTGAGTCAGGAGTTATTCCTGAGTGCTGCACCTTGTGGTACAAAAATAAAAGCATGTGGGAATAAACTCTGAGTTATGACTATTAAGGAAGTAAACATACAAAGAAAATATAGATATTTCCATTGAGTCATTTGAGATAGTCTGAGTGGGGAATTGGGTCCAGGGTACGTTTCATCTCATACCGTGGTCTTGTGAAAAATGGATTGCAGCAGTCAGGGTCCTCAAGTACTGTCCTCAAGCTGGGGATCTCTCTTGAGATGAATCCAATATCATACAATAGTCCACACTGAGAGAAGGTTGGAAAAATAAGGTCACATAGAATAAGTCAGTGGGAGCAGTGGTTGCAACTTCTTGCTGGAGCACTAAATGGGGGGCTGAGAAGATGTCCTTTAGCTTGGGAACCAAGTGACAGCTTACTGGGCGGGGGGAAGCAGTCTCCACAAAAGCCACACTCTCAGCAATTGTGCTTGGTATTTCTGCAGTCACATGACAACTTCATTTTTTGCTTAATAATATCATCATCATAGGAATACACCAATTTAGATTCCAATGTATATCTGAAGCAATCTAATATTCAGAAATAAAATAAGTGATAGAAAGGTTAATTATCAATAAGAGCTTCCTAAATCTTCTAACAATGACTTAATGCTTGATAGAATTATTTTCACAAATTACTTTGTTGCTGTACTATTTTTCTTCATTCTTTTTTTAAAATATTTTCCTTTGTGTTTTTTTTTTTAGTGGTAATTTTACTTCCATGTACCTGGAAACAAATGTTTTATGATCAACTATGTCAACTATGATTCACAGTTTTAAAGAAAGCAAATTTTTCTTTAATAAAGCTGTAATTTTTAATTTGGTAATTAAAAAAGTCCTCAAACTTTAACAAATATGATGTATTTCATGTTTGTTATATATTCTACACTATTCTACACACATGCATGTAAGTGAACTATGTAATCGTTGATAAAATATTTTTATATTTGGCAAATCAATTTTTATTCTATTTTAATTAACTAATGTCTTTATTTAAACCCCTTGATTACAAATATAATTGTAGTTGGGTTTCACTCATATCAAGAACACCCCCTTCACCTGTGCAACCTTCCCATCACAAATGCCCCCATCTCTTCCCTTCCGCATCCCCGCCTGTATTCCAGACAGGCTTTCTACATGCCTCCCTCACTGACATTTTTTTTTGGGGGGGGTCACACCTGGCAGTGCTCAGGGGTTACTCCTGGCTCCATGCTCAGAAATTGCTCCTGGCAGGGGGACCATATGGGGCACCGGGATTCGAACCGATGACCTTTTGCATGAAAGGCAAACACCTTACCTCCATGCTATCTCCCGGGCCCCTCACTGACATTGTTATAATAGTTCTTAATATAGTTATTTCTCTAACTGCATTTACCACTCTTCATGTTGAGCTTCATATCTTGAGCTGGTCCCTCTGCTCTCCGACCTTCAACTTATTTTAATGTCTTTAAATAGATGAGTGAGAATATTCTGCATCTCTCTCTCTTTCTCTCTCTCTCTTCTCATATTCATTCAGCATAATAGATTCCATGTACATTCCTGTATAGGAAAATTTCATGACTTCATCTCTCCTGACTACTGCATAATATTCTATTGTTTTATGTATCACAGTTTCTTTAGCCTTTCATCTGTTCAAGGGTATCTTGGTTGTTTCCAGAGTCTGGCTACTGTAAAGAGTGCTGCAATGAATATAGGTGTGAGGAAGGAATTTTTGTATTGTATTTTTGTGTTCTTAAGGTATATCCCTAGGAGTGGTATAGCTGGATCAAACAGGAGCTCAAGTTCCAGTTTTTTGAGGAATCTCCACAACCCCCGCCTGCTACCTTGGAAGACACATTAACCTTTGGTGTTTTCAGCTTAGATTTCATGTTTTCAGCGTTGTTGAATCTGCACTTTTAATATATTGCTATACTACACTCCTACATCCCCAAGATAGCTAAAACCCAGACACCTTTTCCCCATTACTTCCCTTATCATTTTTTCTTCCCTCCTTGATTTCTTTTAATCTTTGCTTTGTTTCCTCCCAAGGCACTGGGATGAAGGGTGATCTAGGCATCCCCTCTTTTTTACATTATATTTTCTAATACAATTATTTAAACCACAGATAAGTAAAAGTATCCTATGTTTGTCTCTCTTCTAGCATCAGTCAACATGATATTTTCCATTCCCAACCAGGTTTTAGAAAAATGCATGATTTCATCCTTCGTTCAGCTGCATATTATTCCATGATGAATATTTACCAAATCTTCATAATCTACTAATCTGTCTTTGGACACTTAGGTAATTTTCTTATTTTAGCTATTGCAATTATTGCAGCTATGAATATTGGTCTGCATGTGTCCCTTTGAAGGACTGTTTTACATCCTAGAGACAAATCCTCCAAAAATTGAATTTCTGAGTTATACTAAAGTCAATTTTAAGTTTACTGCAAACATTCTAGATTGTTCCCTATAGGAATTGAAACAGAACATTTACATCAACAGTGAATGAGAGTTCCTTTTTCATCACATTCCTGCTAGCACAGATTTTTTTTTGTGTCATTCTTTTTCACTAGTGTGAGAAGATATCTCATTTTTATCTTAATTTGGATTGTCGCTGAATGCTTTTTCAAGAGCATATTGGTGATCTGCTTGTTTCTAATTAGAATTGTCTTTTCTTTCCTATATTATTATTTTTGTTAGGACTTTTGAATTTACTTTTGTCTATCTGTCTTAATTTTTATATATCCAATGTAAAGTGCTGAATGAGAATATTTTCTGCATTCGGTTAGTTATCATTTAGTTTTGGCCTGTGTTCTTTTTGACATGCAGAAGTTCTTTAATTTGATACAATTTTTATATTTTTAATTTTGTTGCCTTTTCAGTGGTATCAGATCATTGAAGATATCTTTGAGGTTTGAATCTTGGAGTGTTCTTCCTATCTTTTCCTCAATATACTTTATAGTTTCTAGTCAGATCTCTAGGTCTTTGATGCACTTTGAATTAATTTTGGTGTAAGATCTAAGATATGGATTGAGTTTCAATTTCTTACATATAATTATCAAGTTTTCTCAGCATCAATTATTGAAGAGGGTATCTATCTTGTGACTGATCTCAGAGGAAATGGTTTCAATTTTTTACCACTAATAATAAAACAGGCTATGAGCTTGTTATAAATGGCCCTTACTATCTTTTATTTTTTGGTTTTTGGGTCACACCTGGCACTACTCAGGAGTTACTACTGGCTTTATGCTCAGAAATCGCCCCTGGCAGGCACAGGGGACCATATGGATGCCGGGATTTGAACCACCGTCTTTCTACATAAAAGGTAAACACCTTACCTCCATGCTATTTCTCCGGCCCTGGCCCTTACTATCCTGAAGAAACTCGTTCCATTGCAATTTTGTTGAGGATTTATATCATCAATAGAGGTTGAATCTTGTTAAGTCTTACTATATTGATTGATATGATCACATGGTTCTTATTTTTTATTAATGTGGTATATATGTTAATTGATTTGAATATGATGAACCATCTCTTAATTCCTGGGATGAATCACTTGATCATAGTGTATTTTTTAATATATTTTGGAATCATTTAACTAAGATATTGTTAAGAATTTGGTATTGATGTTCATCAGAAATTGGTCTGAAATGTTCTTTTCTGGAAATACCTCTAAGAATTAGTGTAATATTAGCTTCATAGGGGTTAGTTAGATACCTGAGCTTTGGGTGTTTTGAAAGAATTTAATGCATAATGGTAGTAACTTGTTTCTGAATGTTTGATAGCATTCACATATGAATCCCTCCAGGACTTTGTTCTTGGGGAGATTCTTAATTACTATTTTTATTTCATGACTGATGATGGGCATGTTTGGTTTTCTATTTCCTCCTTGTTCAACTTTCGGAGATCATATGACACAAAGAATCATTTTCTTTTGCATTCTCAAGCTTAAGATTATAAAGTTGTTCACAATACCCTCATATTGAAATTTTAATTATTGATGGGTTTTTGTAATTTATCCATTTTTATTTCTGATCCTGTTTATTTGAAAATTTTATTTTTAATTTCTCATGAATATAATTAAAGTTTGTGGGGACTATTAGAACGATTGGTTTAAGAGCCCTGAATGACAAAAGGGGCTGATATTTACATTATGGATACTTCCGGGTTTGTTCTGTGTTCCACAACTGGAATGCTCCCTTCTAGTTCCTTAGGGATTTTATTTTCTAGATGCACATGCAGAAAAATAGTCCAAGCTATGGCTCGAGTAATTAAGTATACATAATCTTGGACTTTAGGATTCACTTTTTTTTTCCTGTTGGGCTTCTCAAGTGGCTCAGGAGACCCTGGGTTTGTTAATATATTTTGAGGCCACTGAACCAGAGATTCAGTGTAAGAATAAGGATGAATGGTGCCACCTGGACAATGTTCAGAGCCCTATCCTCTGATGCTTTTTGGCCCCTGTGGTTCTAAGGATCACATCTAGCTTTGCAGCATGTAGCCAAATACTTTGCTATTCTTGACTTCATGCTAGACATCTTTCATGAACCCAATTAGCTCAACTCAAATCAATTTATAAACAGTGATTATATTTTTACAGCTGAAATACATTGCTTTTATCAATTAAAGTGAGACATGTGTTCTTTTTTTATCATTTCTACCTTTCATTTAACAAACACAGCATGCTTTAATACAAAAAATTGTGGAAGAATATGTAAATATAAAAGTAAGCTAATATGTTTTAGAGGAAGGAGGGGCAGGCTTAAAGTCAGAATTACTGAGTATGAAACTCAAATTTATCACTTACCAGCTGGTAAACTTTAGAAAAGTTGCTTACCTAAAAAAAAGTTGTAATTCTCAGTTTTCATATCCCAGAAAGGAAGTTAAGTGTTTTCAAATAAATCATAGTATATGAAATGGATAATTATCAATAAATTATATATATATATCTTACTGTTATGAAAGAATCAAGAAAAATATGCTAGCTTAAACTTTTATACTCAGATTCTAATGCTAAATATGACTTTTATCTTCTGTAGAAGTTCAAGAACTCTGGAAAGTTTCCAGTCATATATCAATGGTACAAAATGTAGCTTGACAAGGCAATAGAAATGGTTTAAACATAGTTTAATGAAAATCTCTGCTTTAATTATAAAATATATGTGGCTTTTTTACATTTATTGGTTACTATTTATTAGTTTTCCTCTGAATTATTTTAAAACAAACAAATGCATTTTTCCCTATGGCTCCTTCTGAAGTAAAGAATTTTAATAGAAGGCAAAAAATACCTTAAACAGTGATGTATATAGGGGCTGGATAGTATAAGAGTTATACACACACACCTGCATGTGGTCAACCCCAGTTTTATCCCTGGCAGCACCTAGTACCTTGCATGGTCACATAGTCTCTCCAGGAACAAACCTGGAGGATCTGAGCACTTTTAGGTGTCCATGTTGGTCTCTGACATTGTAGAGCCAAAATAACACCACATTTATGGAGCTTTGTATTGAATTGCAGGCTCACATAGGCAAGAAGCAGTGGAAGTGGCAGTGGGGTCATATGAGAACTGTCCTGTGAGTGTTCCACAAGACAATAAATGAATATGTGTGTAGGTTTGGGGTAAATGCTGAATCTAATAGTCACAATTCATAGTGACTTTTTTGTTTTTATATTTCCCATATTTAGCAATTTCTTAGGTTCTCCTTTTTTTACTATACAATTATGCACTTAATTAAAGTTGCTGTCTTTCAACTTAACCTAATCTTTAAACATAAAAACACTTTCATTTCTTCCAAAAAGAGCCATTATGAATATTTTAAGGTCCCAAGTGCTTTTCAGTTATTAATATTGTAAGATGAAATATTTACTGCAGTGTGTCCTGTTACTAACACAAACATATTGGCAATAAAGTTTAAAATAGTGCTAAAGTGAGTTTTTGTTTAATTGTAGTTAGAGGGAAAGCAGTCACTAATGCATTGCAGCACTTAATGACAGTGCTATATATGATAAAAGCAAAATGTGCTTTCATTAGCAAAAAGATGAAAATGGTTGTAAGTGTTAAGAACATTACTTTCTCACACTCTGAAATTATAGCACATATAATTTTATTTTTAAATATGTAATTTCTAAGTTAATAAAAATTATAACTCCTCTTTTGCAATGTAGTTTTGGTAGTTGTGTAAGACAGAGGAGGTCTCTTCCCCTCATGTATAAGAGGTGCTGAATTATATACATGTGAAGGATAGAAGTAATTTTTTAAAACAGTATTATAGAAATAAGTTAATTTCTCAAATTATATTTTGATGCATTATATTTTTCAAATGATTGATGAAATGATTTTATGAAAACATATTTTAAGAATTCTAGCCTTGGGGCTGGGCGGTGGCGCTAGAGGTAAGGTCCCTGCGCTAACCTAGGACGGACCACGGTTCAATCCCCCGGTTCCCCATATGGTCCCCCGTGCCTGCCAGGAGCAACTTCTGAGCAAATAGTCAGGAGTAACAGGAGTAACCCCTGAGCGTCACCGGGTGTGGCCCAAAAACCTAAAAAAAAAAAAGAATTCTAGCCTCATATACATACATATACAGATACAAATATACATTATAGATTTAAAGTATACTGTTACACATTTAAAAAGTCTAAAAATATCTGAGCTAAGGAAATAAAAAAAATATTGGAAAATCACTTCTCCCAAGTTCATTTTGTCTGCATCCTGAGTATTCTCTATAGGAACTCACTTTGGGAACAGACGCTTGCTTTAGAGTTTGATTAATGCAATAATTTCCTTAAAAGAAGGAATAGCTTGATATCTGTGATGAAATGCTGATTTGAAAAGTGTTACATTAAAAATACATTAGTAAGGGCAGCAGAGATTGTTAAAACTTTCTAAGAGGAAATTTGGCAAATGATACCAAAATTATGAAATATAAGTGTCCTTTTGGATTGGGTATATTACTTCTAGAAATTTACCAATGACTATATTATTTAATTGTGAAACTTTGCTTCAAAGCTTGGATGTACTCCTCAGGATGCTGTTAGTATCCCTGGAATTATTTTCCTATACACATTGGGACATACTAGCATACAGAGAATCAACTGCTGATATGAAGAAGAGAGAGAGAGAGATTAATGTAGGCAGAAAAAAATTGGGAAAAATTCAAAGAACAGTTGAACTTAACTCAGCCTCAGTGAGTTTTTTTTATTCTTATTTTGATACTAGAAGAGATTTCAATTATTTTGAAATCTCAATTTCTAAGTTGAATACTAGGAGTTATGACATTGTGGAAACTACTTTTTTTTTCAGTTTTTATTTCTATTTTTTCCTTTTACTTTACTTTTTCTATTTATTTATTTTATTTATTTTTGTTTTTTATTTTTTTAATTTTGGGCCATACCAGTGATGCTACAGGGTTACTCCTAGCTATGCACTCAGAAATCTCTCCTGGCTTGGGAAACCAGATGCGATGCCTGGGGATCTAATAGCAGACTATCCTGGGCCAGCTGTGTGCAACGCAAACGCCCTACCACTGCACCATCACTCCAGCCCCTAATTAGTTATGTCTTGCTAGCGGAGTTACCACATACAGGGCAAAATTTTAAGTATATTAATATATTATCTCATTTAGTTTATAAAATCCTTTCATTACATGGAAAATTAAATTAGGAAAACTGTACCAAAATATACTTACATTTAATTAAATTTCCTTAGGTTAATGAAAGTTTGAGATAGTGATAGTGAAAGTGAGAGATTTCAATTTAGTAAACTTTATGGTTTTTATGAAAGAGGATCATCTAATTAACTCCTAGAATTTAAATTAAATTCTCTATTTTGCTCTTGAGGATGAGTAATGTTTATTTATCTCCATACTGAAAATCATATGCTTTGATAGATTAATGCTGAAAAATTAAAAAAATAAATTTGGGCTAGAAAGATTATTATAACTTAGTTTAAAAATTGTTACTACATCACTCCCTGAGAATCACTAGCATTTCATGGTCCATGCAGTTCTACATTCTATGACTATCAAGTACCTGTTGACAAGTATCACCAGGAGTATGCCCATAACCCACTGAACACTGCTTTGGAAGCTTCTGCCCAATCCTGGCCCATTCACAATATGAAAAAATTGTTAAATAGCTCTAGAACTTTGACTTATAAATACTCTTGTTTTATTCTTCAAATTTTTTTTTTTTTTTGGTTTTTGGGTCACAACCCGGCAGTGCTCACGGGTTACTCCTGGCTCCATGCTCAGAAATTGCTCCTGGCAGGCACGGGGGACCATATGGGGCACCGGGATTCGAACTGATGACCTTTTGCATGAAAGGCAAACGCCTTACCTCCATGCCATCTCCTGGGCCCCCGTTCTTCAAATTATTTTTATTAAAAATATATTTAGGTGCCAGTGAGGTGGCGCTTGCCTTGCAAGCACTAGCCAAGGAAGGACCTCGGTTCGATCTCACAATCTCACAGAGTCCCATATGAACCCCCCATGCCAGGGGCAATTTCTGAGCACTTAGCCAGGAGTAACCCCTGAGCATCAAATGGGTGTGGCCCCAAAAAACAAAAAAAAATTTTTATTTAGAAAAATTTTGGTACTCTTAATACCCTACTTTTCCTATTATCATTTTAAAATTATCTGTATTGCTATAACATAGATTTATAGTATTAGATGGCTTTGTTGAGAATTTGAGTTCATAATTTAAATTATGATAAATATAATTGAAATTATAATATCAAATTTTAATTTTACATCCATATATTTTATCATGATCCAGTCTTGTTTCAAATGGAACCAATCAAGTTGCTTATCCATTTTCCATGTCATTTTATTTGATTCTAACAAAAAAAATTTTTTTTTTAATTTTTGGGCCACACACTGTGACACTCAAGATTACTACTGGCTATGCACTCAAAAATCGCTCCTGATTTGAAGGGTCATATGGGATGCAGGGGGATCGAACCACAGTCTGTCCTGGGTCAACTGCATACAAGGCAAAAGCCCTATAGCCGTGCCATCGCTCCGGCCCCTTTCCTAAGAAATTCTATAAATTTTTATTTCTTACAGTGCATATAAAATAGTTTTGATTACTCATTTCTTAGATGCAATGAAAATTAGAGAATAAGGGCCTGGAGAGATAGCACAGTGGTATTTGCCTTGCAAGCAGCCGATCCAGAACCTAAGGTGGTTGGTTGGAATCTCGGTGTCCCATATGGTCCCCCGTGCCTACCAGGAGCGATTTTTGAGCAGATAGCCAGGAATAGCCCCTGAGCACTGCTGGGAATTGCTCAAAAACCAAAAAGAAAAAAAGAAAATTAGAGAATGAAATTTAGTTTATTTGATTCTAATGTATACTATTTCAGCATATAAAAAGTATGCAGTAATATTGTTTGAAAGATATAACTGTCTCAAACTTATGGGGATCCAATGAGAATTAAAAGTTATTCTTGCTTTTTTCCAGTCCAATGTAATTAATAAACACATTATTAGTAATTAAGATCGATTATATTTAAAGTACTAATGAAATAAAAAAATTAAGTATTTTACATCTTATATTTGAGATTTTTTATCTTTCAAAATCTAAAGATTTTTATAGATAAGTGTTATTTTATTTAGCATTATAAAATTTTGTTATTTTATATATTCTTTCATACATTGAGCTAACAAGTGATTATTCATAACATTAATTAGGAATAATAATAACACAGAGGATGAAGCAGCTATTAGTATATTGATCGTAACTTTAATTTTATATGTATTGAATAGTTAAATAAGAACAAAGAGAAAAAAGTACACCAGGAAGATAGCATTGTTGTAATATTGATTATTTTATTCTTCCAATCATCTCATATTTCATTGAATAGAACCAAAGATTTCTGTTTCTTGGACATAATTTCATTTGGCATTATGCTTTCAAGATCTTTCTAAGAAAAGTTTTCCTGAGAATGAGAAATTTGAACAAGGATTTTAATATATACCAACAACTCAGAGATCACAGCCTTTTAAGAAGTTTCAATATACACAAGAAGCAATAAAAATGACTTTACATAAAGCAAATCAAAGTGTTGAGGTCATGAAAATAAAACAATTTTGTGAACATTTTTTTTGGTAGAAATATATTGAATTATTATCAGATCTTTGAAATTTACTGTTATTTATGTTCTATATAAACTGGTTAGGTAAACAAAGAAAATAAAAATTCCAGAAAAAATTATAAAAATAAAAAGAACTTGGGGCCCAGGAGATACATTGGAGGTAAGGCATTTGTCTTTCATGCAAAAGGTGATCAGTTCGAATCCCGGTGCCCCATATGGTCCCCCATGCCTGCCAGGAGCAATTTCTGAGCATGGAGCCAGGGGTAACCCCTGAGCACTGCCGGGTGTGACCCAAAAACCAAAAAAAAAAAAAAAAAAAAAAAAAACTTAAATGTAAAATTTGACATTGGGAGATTTTATTTCTTACATTATTATTTTACATGGCTTCTCAGAAAAATAGTATTACTAGATTAAAAGACTTGCAACCACTTTCTAGGATTTGTTTCTCTAAATAAATGCAATTTTCCACGTAAATAAAAATTGTTATTCAAAAATAAATGCCAATTCAAAATTTAGTAATTAGAGTTGCTACATCTTTGAGCAAAAATTCACACATTATTTTATAGCTAAACTTCATTCAGTTTTAATAGCCCTTGATTTTTTTTAATATAAAATATTCTTCTGGGAGTTATTTTAAAATACCAAGAAAGGATAGCTTCCATATTAGTGGTGGCATCAGTGCTGGGACATTTTATGTCTAAAACTCAACTCTAAATAGCTTTGTAAATTATAGTATTTTAATTGAAAAAAAGAAAGAGAGAGAAAGACAGAGACAAAGAAACAGAGAGACAAAGCAGAGAAAGAGAAGTAAAATGCTTGCCCCAGAGGTGGGTTGTTGGGAGGGAAATGTGGACATTGGTGACAGGAAAAGTGCAATGGTGAAGGGTGGTTTACATTCTATGAAAGAAACTCAATCATGAACAATTTCATAACTAATTATGTTAAATAAAAGTAATTATTTATTTAAAGTGATCAAATAAATTAATTACAAACAAATTCATTAAGCTTATTAATCATAACACAGAAGTGTATTTATAATAATTTGATGTTTCTTCCTGCAAACTTTTATTTCTAGTTTTGTACAATTTATTATATCTTTATTGCCTTTACTTGATATATCATAGTTATTTTATACATGTATCAACATATGTACATAGATTACAAATATATATATATATATATACCCACACAATATAGTCCATTACAATGTAGTTATAGATATCTAAGAAACTTAGATTTACCTAGCCATCTAAGAAACTTCATGCTAGAAAATTAAAATGGTACACATTTTATTTGCAAGAGTTATTACTGGTTCATATGTGATCGTTTATTTCTATCTCCTTTAAATATGATAGTATAAGACTTAATAAATAAGATAAAAGAAGCCTAAAACCCAAATAATGCAATACTTAAAAGTGGATAGTTTAGGTGGTAAATAGACTAACAATTATTTGTTAACATGTAGTTGCATCTCACCTCAATATTCTACAAATTGATTATTCCTCAAATTAGTAAAAAAGAAAAGAAAAATTTCACTCTTCTAAATACAGTATGAAAAACTCAGTTCACCAATTAGATTTATTTTTGTTCATATGATGCCAAATGTTTCATTTGTGAGCCTTTAAAATGCTGAGGCCGTTTTACAAAGAAAAGCAAGCGAAAGGTTAGATTATTTAAATATTATGCATTTAAATTATTTTTTAAATAAGAACATAATTTAATGATTTTTGATAGGGCCATTTATTTTCTATTTCTGACATATTGAATTCCAAATAAATGATAGTTTATGTTTATAGTGATTATATATTTCCTAGAGGATGAATATTTGTTTCTGTGGTAAGACTTGGCTATATCTTTAGCTGAAAGTTGATCCTCTCATGAATTACTAATTAACTTTGATCTTCTTCCAATTGTTGAGATATATAAATTGTTATTAAGCACAAAGATTAGAAATACTTCAAATTTTTAAGTATTGGGCACACTACTAGTTATGTATAAAATAGGGAAAAGCATATATGATGCAGAATACCCCTAGTTTTGTTAATTTCTAATGTCTTTAAGAGAGCAATTACTAGATTTCATAGAATAGTAATTAGTGAAATAATTAATATAATTTAATACATTGGTTTAATTTCCTTTTGTTTTACATGAGTTTACCTTTTTAGCTTTACTTTATAAAATATAAGAAGTACAATGCAAACTTAAAACATAAACTGAGTGAGCAAATTTATGAAAATGATATTCATGTAAATATTACATTATATCATATACATGTGATTCTTAAATTTATGTATCATTCAAGTATGCCACATAATGTAATGAATAAAAATTCAGGTGGGTAACCACTACCAGATAGTGTGATATACTGAATAATAAAATGGGAGTCGAGTACAAATCCTGGAGATGAAAGAGGATTAACCAGACCGGAAAGAAGTCTATAGATAGCTGCAGAATACACATGATTACCTAGAAATGTACACAGACCAGCAATTCTATCTTAGACTTTATCTAGCCTGCTCCTGCAGATGACTCATTTCCTGTTATTCTCCACAATCACCCTTGACTTCAGAGAAAGAGTGCTTTCATCACTGGGATTATCCTTAACAGGATCATATTCTTAATAGGGGGATGTTTTTTGTTTATTTCAGACATTTTTTAATTTATGTACACCTTGGTTACAAATTTGTTTCTAATTGAGTTTCAGTTTTACATTTACGTTTCACATGTACATTGTCTTCATTCATGAACATTTCCTACAACCAATGTCACCGGTTACCACTTTGCCTACCTCTCTCTCTCTTTCTCTCTCTCTCTCTGTCTCTCTCTCTCTTTCTCCATCCTTCCCTCCCTCTCTTCCCATTTTCCCTCTTTAGACACTCTGGTTTGTACTATCAATTTATCTCCATTTAGCACCCAATTCTTGACCAGAGTAATCAACGTCAACTACTTGCACTGCTCCACTTCTTGTGGCAAGCTTCCTATTATGGACTGGTCCTCCTAGCCTCAATCTCCATTGTCTCTGGATATTACTAATATACTAGCTAATATATTAATATATATATAAGTATATATAATGTATTTTTATTTTTGTATCACACAAATGATTGAGGTTTTTCTATGTATATCCATCTCATCACTCAATAATCGCTCCTGGTTTGGGCGACAATATGGGACACTGGGGGATCGAACCACAGTCAATCCTAGGTTAGCATATGCAAGGCAAATGCCCTACCACTTGTGCCACTGCTCCAGCCCCAAGATATTTATTTTTTAAATTAAATTTAGATTGTATTTTCTATTGCGCTCACTAAAATTAGACTATTAGATGATGCAGGTATCCACCTTTTCATCCTTTGATGCATTTGTTTATTTTTATTTTTAGGCCACATCCAGCAGTACTTAAGGCTCTTTGCTCTGAAATTTTTTATGAAAGTTTGCAAGTGGACCATATATGGTGCTAGTTATTGAATTAGGGTTGTCCTATATAAGGCAACTACTTTAACTGCCTTTTAATCTCTCTGGTCCTGGATGTCTAACATTATCATCAACATTTCTGTGCCATATTAAATTCACCTCTAAGCAAAAAAAAAAAAAAAAAAAAACTCAAGCATCAGTCACTGATTTTTGCTGAAATGTTGAAAAATTAAAACTTAGGGGGCCGGGCGGTGGCGCTGGAGATAAGGTGCCTGCGCTAACCTAGGTCGGACTGCGGTTCGATCCCCGGTTCCCCATATGGTCCCCCGTGCCTGCCAGGAGCGACTTCTGAGCGAATGGCCAGAAGTAACCCCTGAGTGTCGCCGGGTGTGGCCCAAAAACCAAAAAAAAAAAAAAAACACCTTAATGTAGGTAGCTTTTTTATTATTATGCTTTCTTAATTTAAATATGACATATTGTCATGGTTGATACATTAAGTTATACTAATATAATTCTATATGAGTAGATGAAAAAGTAATTTTTTTATCTACATGTGTGTGATTATGGGGCCACATGTCAGCAGTTCTTGTCCAGGCAATCTACTAGCTCTGTCCTCAGGGTATTTTATGTGCTGGGTTCTAACTGGTGTTGCCTTTATGTAAGACAAACTTACCTTATATCCTGTATTGTCTCTCTGACTGCAATGTGTGTTTTTTGTATAGGTGATGTGTAGTCATATGTTAATGCTATAGCTTTAGAGAGAATGATCAGTATTCAAAGAGTTAGGATTTAATCTCATATCTGCAAACACATTTTTCATATACAGTGATAGCGTCAAGAAGATAAACAGAGGAACCAGAGCAATAGTGCAGCGTTAGGACATTTGCCTTTCAGGCGCTGATGTAGGGCGGACCTCAATTCTATCCCCAAGTCAGAAGCGATTTCTGAATGCAGAGCCAGAAGTAACCCCTGAGTGTCAGCAGGTGTGGCCCAAAAACAAAACAATCAAGCAAGCAACAACAACGAGATAAACAGACACACTTTTAGAAGGTGGGAATCTATAGAAAACCCAGTTCTCTACAGTATGAGGATTCTCAGATTATCTGTTTTAATAATATGAGTCCTGTACTCTTTCAGTGAGTGGACAGATCAAATACACCAAGTCCAATCATATGAGAAAGCACAGTGCTTAAAACCAATTCCTGCAAGAGAAATTTGTTTCTTCTTTTGAAATTTCAGAATTACTTCTGGCTGGAGAGTTAGTATAATTGGTAGAGTGCTTGCCTTGCACTCAGCCAATCATGGTTCTATTCTCCCCCACAAAACATACATACACCATATATTACCCACTGAGGATTGCTAGGAATGCTCCTTGATCTTTGTATGCAGAACCAGGATTAAGTCCAGACAACTAATGGATGTGGCCCAAAACAAACAAACAAACAAAAAAGGCAAATCAAAAAATTAAACTATAAATCATACACACCCTTATAAAGGTATTCTCATTCAAATTAAAAAATATAATAATTGGGTTTCAAGCAGTAGCACAATTTGTAGGACATTTGCCTTGCATACATACGATTTGGGTATCCTCATGGTCCCTTGAGTCTATCAGGAGTAATTTTTATTGCTTAGTCAAGCGTATCCCCTGAGCACCATAAGGTATGCCCCCACCCCCAAAAGTATAATAATTAAACTCACAGGAACTCTTATTACAATTGCCATTTGGTTAAGAATCCATTGTAGCTCAGCAAATGAGAAGTGTAAAATTCTTTAACAAGTAATGACATAGTTGCAACACAGCTTGGAACCAAAATTTTCCTTGAGAGCAAATTTCAAAAACTTAGTTCAAAACTGGGCCCGGGAGATAGCATGGAGGTAAGGCGTTTGCCTTTCATGCAAAAGGTCATCAGTTCGAATCCCGGTGCCCCTATATGGTCCCCCGTGCCTGCCAGGAGCAATTTCTGAGCATGGAGCCAGGAGTAACCCCTGAGCACTGCCGGGTGTGACCCAAAAACCAAAAACCAAAAAAAACCAAAAAAAAAAAAAAAAAAAACCAACTCTATTTGTAGTTACCACAAGGACTTTTCTCAGAATACATCCCCAGATTTTGACTTTGTGATTTTGATGAATGCTTTTCTTTTTAGGGGGATGAGGGATAATCAGCAGTGATCAGGGGTTATGCATTCAGGGATGACTTTTGGCAGTGGTCAGGGGATAATATATGGGTTGCCATGAATTGAATCCACTTTTTCTATGGGCAAAACAAACATCCCACCTACAGGACTATGTCTCCAATCCCAATAAAGGCCAGTTTTGCCTATTTGTTTCCATCACTTTTGAGTAAAATCAAGCTGTATATAGGGCTATTTCTTGTGTTCATCGTATGACATTAGTAGATACTAATACTCAGTTCTTTATAATTTATGTAAGGATTTGATGTCTTCATGAGTTACAAATGACTGTGTATAGTTTAGCAATTGCTGGACAAAAGATAGAAAAATAATTGCTTCTCTTCTCTTATCAACTCACTTTTATCTAGATAAATTTTAGCAGGTAATAAGTTGTGGATAATTATAGGTACAATTTTTATTATACAACATGGCTTTATCTCATTAAATAGTTCTTCTAGATAGTTCTTCTAAAGAGAAGATTAAAAAAGTCTAACAAAGTATGGAGGAATGACATGGAGTTGTAGATTTATGTTTTATGATACTCCAGCTTAAATTCTTAGTGTGCTAGCAAACAGGAGCAAATGTTCAACTTTATTCATCTCAACTCTAAATTGCTATTTAACTGCACACTTGGATAATAATAGAGTTCTCACATGAAGGTTGAGTGAACATATTTACATAGAGTACTTAAACACACTTACTCAAACAGCATTTGGTATTGCATATAATAACATCAATTACTACATCAATTACAATTTTGAAATCTTTAGTGCCATAAGTTTTTGACTTAGAATATTTTAGATTTTAGAAACTGCCCATTCATACTGTCTTAATAGTCCGACTCTAGACTTTGGGGCAGAAATTCTTTTATTTTTAATTTTTTTAATTCTTTTTTTTAAATTTTGGGCCACACCCAGTGACACTCAGTGGTTATTCCTGGCTATGTGTTCAGAAATCTCTCCTGGTTTGGGGAACCATATGGGATGCTGGGGGATTGAACTGTAGACACACCTGGGTCAGCTGCATGAAAGGCAAAAGTGCCCTACCAAAGTGCCATCCCTCCGCATTCATGGGGGCAGAAAATTTTAACTAAATATAATTAAAAAATTTATGCCACCATATTTATACTCACACTTTAGGGGACAAATAAAATCTATATATAGAGAGGTAGGTTTAGGCTTAGGTTTTCTTTTAAATAAATTATAACCCCCAAATAAAACCTTTTTGGTAAGGAGTTTTGTATTTTTTAATTTAAATTAGATTCTGGTTCTTTCTAATATTTATTTTTCTCTCTTGTACCTAAATCAAACCAGACCATACAATAGGATTCAAAGCAGCCTGTAAAAACAAGGAACTGGCCCATTATTTTTTAAATATATTTGACTGTCTGTACTGTGAGGCAGTTTGACTTAAATGATGGGTCTAATAAAAAGTCCATACTGAATGAGTATCACACAGGATGAAATTTTTTTTACATTGAAATCTCTTTGCTTGTTTTTAAAAATATATATTTTTTCACAATATGGCCTTGCAACACTACTTTAAAGTCAGTCCTCTAAGAAAGACACCCAGCACTGCCCACAGCTTCATTTCAGTTTGCTGATACTCCTTGATTTCACTCATTCTATTTTCTTTTGGAATGTTGTAGAACTCTACTGATGCTCATAGGCAGGGGACTCACTATTGAGGTCACAACTATGCTTACATTTCTACTGTAAGGAAAAGGAAATTAGGAATTATTTGAAAGGTTATTTAGTATTTTAGATAAGAAATACCATTGCTCATCAGGTAATTATAGTCTGTCCAAAAATAATAACTTTTTTTCCTACATCCTGTATATTCACTGTATGGGGGTGCTACATATTCATTTCCTTTATTTATGAAAGTTGAAATAAACTGAGTTAAGCACTTTATAATATTTAACTGGCACTGAAAAAAAGTTAATTTATTAAAGCATGAAGTTGAGCTATATCTATGAATGCAAACTCTAAACAGCAGATAATGCTTTTCATCATGTCTGATTAATGGCCCAGATGGAGTATTAAGCTGGATTTCTTTCTCATCAACAAACAAGCCAGAGTGCCTAAAATCCCCATGTCTGTAGAAATTGAAGATGCAGTATTATTTATTTTGTTTCTCTGTAGATCTCAAAATTCTTTTGAAGCAGAGTGATAAATGCACAACTCACAATTCTCACACAATGAACAAATCTGCCATTAATTTAAATGTATTTTATATTTTAAGCTTTCTAATAGAGAACACCATTAGTGAATTAACTTTGCAGAATTTTACATGACATTTAAAAATACGGTGGATAAATTAATAGTAGCACTCTAATTCTCTTATACACTCTAAAGCTAACCACATATTGTTTTGTCTAATTGCTTTATAAAAATTTCTACTTGACATTTTTTCTCCTTTTCCCTCCTAATGCCATAATAGCTAATTATTTTCTTTCTAAATAATAGATAGAATTTTATAATTTATTTGAGACTTTGCTTATATTCCAAAATTCTGAATTTTGATTACTCCAGTATTCAGCATTTTCTATTGATCTAGTTTTTCCATTGATATATTCTTTTTTTTTTTTTTTGGTTTTTGGGCCACACCCAGTGACGCTCAGGGGTTACTCCTGGCTATGCACTCAGAAGTCACTCCTGGCAGGCATGGGGGACCATATGGGAACCGGGGGATCGAACTGTGGTCCGTACTAGGCAAGGCAACAGGCACCTTACCTCCTGCGCCACCTCCCGGCTCCCCCATTGATATATTCTTAATTTCATACTTATATTTCAGATTCTGAATGTTTACAATGAACATCACTGTTCCCACAAGCATGGAATTTATAGAGTTGTTTTTCCTAAATAAAATTATAATCTAGAAGGAAAGAAAACAAAAATAATTAGAATTCAAGGTAAAAGGTGATAAATGCTGAAAACTAGATAAAATTTTGTTGAAATCAGAAGAATGATGGGCTGCAACACAATAAATGAGATCTGTTTGTACAACATTATATAGCCATAGTAGTACTTGTTTCAAAAGATAATACTATAATTTAACTTTATCTAATTTTCTTTTCTACAACTATGCACAGATTCAATAAAGCAATAAATCAATTTAAATCATGTCATAATAACTATCATGAATGCTTTAACTGTTATTGATATGTTAGTGGAATTATGGATTTGTTTGTCAATTCCTAAAAATGTTTTGATTTTGTGATCATAAACAGTGGATAGAATTAATATGGAAAAATAATGTTGGAAAATTAATTACTTGTAAAATCCTGGAAGGCCTTGACAAATGAAATTTGACTTTAGTATGCTAAATGCTAAATAGGTAAATTCTGAGTTTTTTGAGATTATTAATGATCACTAAAAATTCCTTAATGAAAAGTTTACTCTAGAAACAATCTTCACTTATTATTTTTATAACTGAAACTTGAAATAGCAGGATATTTTGTATAATTTGTTTTGCACAATACTCAGCAATGCTCAGGGGCTACTCCTGGGTCTGCACTCAGGAATCATTCCTAAATGTGCTCAGGAGACCAGATGGGATGCTGGGGATAAAATATGGCTGGGAATTATGGGAAGCAAACTTTTGGGAGCAAAAATACTAACTATGACACTCTCTAGACCCAGTATTTTAATGCACTAAATTAAAGGAAGATAAAATGACTTGCACTTTGACAGTGGCAAGAGAGATGCAGGAGAACCATAGAAATAAATATTTGGGGAGAGGATAAACAGAATTTACATATGGTCAAGATAATAAGGGAGCCAATTAGTCGCATGACATGATGTTAGCTTAAATAAATCAATTTGATAAATCAAAACAGGGGCCATTTGTTTTTAAGTAAAAGAAATAGGTATTATTTGAGTTCTAAAGTGATTACTTATACCACTTTTGTAAAAAATAAATGAGAGATTAAAAGACTAATCAAAGGTTTTATAGTAAAAAATTAAATATAGTGGTTGGAGAGATAGCACAGAGGTAGGGTGTTTACCTTGCAAGCCAGATGCTGGTATGAATCCTGGCATCCCTTATGTTTCCTTACTTCCTGCCAGGAGAGATTTCTCAGTACAAAGCCAGGAATTAACCCCTGAGAGCCTCTAGCTGTGACCCCCTCCAACAACAACAACAACTAAAAAAAAATTAAATTTAGAAACTAAATTGGAAAGACCATGAAATTTCCCTTAGAGATATTTGATAAACACATTAGATATGTGGATTTAAAGCTATCAGTCACCATGATTTTCTTCTTTGATAGAGTTTTTTTTTTTTTTTATGACACCTGGTGACTCAGGATTACACCTGACTATGCACTCAGAAATCACTCGTGGGTTGGGGGACCATATGGTACATCTGGATTTGAACCAAGGTCAATCCTAGCTCAGCTTCTTGCAAGGCAAATGCCCTACTGCTGCACTATCGCTCTGGCCCCTAGCTGTATTTGTGTGTGTGTGTGTGTGTGGTTTTTTGGGTCACACCCGGCAGCGCTCAGGGGTTACTCCTGGCTCCATGCTCAGAAATTGCTCCTGGCAGGCACGGGGGACCATATGGGGCACCGGGATTCGAACCGATGACCTTTTGCATGAAAGGCAAACGCCTTACCTCCATGCTATTTCCCGGGCCCCCTAGATGTATTTTTTTAATATATTTATTTAAGCATCATTATTGCAAACTTGTTTATAGTAGGGTTTCAGTCATAAAAAAGTACATTCCACTTCAACAGTGCATATTTTTTCAATATAAATTAATGCATTTTTGGTTCTTCCACATAATTATATGTTTTTAGTGTTTATTAAAGTATATTAATTATTAAATTGATAATATAATTCAAATTGTATAACACAAATTATATTTCATTTGTTTATATTTTTTCTTCATATACTTAGTGAAGGACCATGACTTTTTTGTTTTGAGATGATTGCCAATAAATATTGGTAGTTACATAAGGTTATGTATGCACTCAGATGTTACTCCTAGTAGTACTCATGGGACCATATAGAATGACAGGTATCAAACGTAGGCTCGTTGCGTGTAAGGCAAATGCTTTACTTTCTGCATTATTGGTCTAGTTTCAGGACCATGACTTTTTAATATTAAATACTTACAGAATTGTTAACTCAATTCCAGAATTATACATATTCAAATTTTTAGAAGATTAAGTAAGAAGGATAAAAGGACTACACTAATTTAAGTAGCTGCCTAACACTTGTAATAGTGCCTAACACTTGTAATGAGATTCCTTAGCTGAGACTATATAATTGCAAAACTAAACTTCGTTAGATTTTTTAAGACCATTTAGTCACAGAATACACATAGATATTTATGTATATTATCTATTTACTGAATAATTTCAAATATTTAATCTATTGTTATGTCATAGATAAAACTGTATTCTGAAGTCTTCCCTTAAAATCAAGGATTCGAACATTAAATGGATCATGACCCTCTTTATTTAGTCTAGATTTTTTTATCCCCTATCATATCTTTAATAATATCACCACCACAAAAATTATTGAAACTGAAGTTTGCTCATGACCCAAATATGATTCTCTATATAGTAAATTTTGTTCCTGAGAATTTTTTGAGGGGGTCCAAACCTGGAATTGTTCAGGGGTTATTTCTGGTGAACTACTTCTGGTGGTACTTATCTCGGATGTTGTACCCAATTTTGCCCCGTGCAAGGCAAACATTCTATATTCTGCACTATCACTCTCACTCCTTTCTGAGAATTTTATAAGTACTATTCCTGATATTCTAATTTCCTTGTTCATTACCCATAATTTCCACACCTGTGAGTACTAAAATGAAACATTTGTAATAATCCACTTAGTTTTCTTCCTTGACCCAAGATTTACCTAACTCCCTCATTCTCAATCATTAGAGAAAAATATTATCAAAGACAAATGTAATTTAAGAAAATTAAGCATTGTGATTTCTAATACTCTCAATCATAATGTTTCAGGCATTCCACATTGAACATTAAAGTATTAACAGTCATTCTTTCTAAATTCTCTCTTTTTTTTTTTTTTTCTCCCCAGCCTCCCAATGAGTTAGCAAGCTTAGTTCTGTAGGCCACCTCTAATGTTTGTATTGGCCATGCATTTATTCCTTTTTGTTTTGTTTTGTCTTTGGGCCACACCCAGTGACTCTCAGGGGTTACTCCTGGCTATGTTTTCAGAAATCGCTCTTGGCTTGGGGACCATATGGGACGCTGGGGGATAGAACCCCACGGTCTGTCCTGAGTCAGCCACTTGCAAGGCAAGTGCTCTACCACTGCGCTACAGCTCCAGCCCCTATTCCTTATTTTTTTTATATTTAAGTTATGAAAGAGATCATGGATTACTTCTCTTAATTCCTTTGACTTGACTCTTTGCTTAGCATGAGGACCTTTAGTTTCACTCGCCTAGCACTGAATTATATAATTTCATCTTTTCTTCTATCTGAGCAGTATTCTGTTTTGTATATAGATCATAATTTTCTTATCTAGATATTTGTTGTTGTTTGGAAATTATAAATATCACTCAATGCATATATGTATATATATGTTTTTCGGCATTATTTATTGAGCCCTTGATTCATATGCCAAAATTGTAATCATTGGAATATGGTATTTCAATTCTTAAGTTTTTGAGAAGTTCCCATGCTATTTTTGATAGATGTGGAACTAGGCAATACTCCCACATTACCGCATGAAAGTTTCTTATCTCAAGCATTCCTCCATCCCAGTTGTCCTTTTGTTATTTGTTCTGTTCTTTTTGGTGTAAGGAATTATGAAGAATTTCTATTACTATTTCCCCCAAAAAAAACTCAATTAAATAATACACACTAATTTGTGTATCATTCTCTTTGATATATTTCTTGTGCAACTAATATCGTGGTTTCCAACACATATTTTACTTATATCCATATAAGAGAGATTATACTTTCAATTTCAATAAAATAAAGATAATCCTAATAATTATTTAATAGTGCATCAGATTTAATTTCTGTAGATCTAAAAATGGTAAAAAAATATTGCTAAAATGGTAAAAACTTATATTATTGAACTGGAGAAATAATACAGTGAGTAAGACTGTATTAAGACACTTTTAAGTATCTTATCCTTAGTCTATTCCCAGTACCATATATGTCCCCTGAGGCAGCCAGAAGTGATCCTTGAGTGTGAAACCAGGATCTGAGCACTATTGTGTGTGGTTTAGAAACAAATACAAAGAAACACAGTTTATGCGCTTACTTGTAAGTTTAATAGAATACTTTTAGGACAGAAGAGGGGAGAAATATAGGTTTAGAAGTGAAGGACTAATGTTAAATTGAATAATGTAGAATATCAGAATCCTAAGAAATTTGGGATGAGAAAATAGCAAAGAAAATAGATGTGGCTTTTAAGTTCTAGAAAAAAAAGTTCAAGGAAATAATCAAATTTGAGTTGTAACAGTGTGCTTCTGGGAGCTGGTAGCACAGTGGTAGGGAGAGTCCTTTGCATGTGACTGACCCAGGACCGATGCAGGTTCTAGCCCCAGCATCCCATATGTTCCCCTAAGCCAGGAGCAATTTCTGAGTGCAGAGCCAAGAGTAACCCCTGAGCACTACCAGGTATAGTTAAAAGAATAAAACAAAACAAAATAAACTGTAATCCTGTTTACAGAAGAGATGATACAGTGAAGCTTCAAGGGTCATCTTCTTTAAAAAGGAATGGATATAATGAAAATAAGAAAAGATGAAAAACTAAAGCAAATATTTTGAAAAAATATAATTCTTAAAAACAATTAATAGGGGCCTGGGAGATAGCATGGAGGTAAGGTGTTTGCCTTTCATGCAAAAGGTCATCGGTTCAAATCCCAGTGCCCTATATGGCCCCCCGTGCCTGCCAGGAGCAATTTCTGAGCATGGAGCCAGGAGTAACCCCTGAGCACTGTCGGGTGTGACCCAAAAACAAAACAAAACAAAAAACAATTAATAATTATTTTAATAACAAAGTAAACCTTTCAACTTGGTTCAATGTTTAAAAATATTAAAAAATAAACTTTGAGTCCTTGAGAATAAATAAAAAAAGTGAAAATAGATGTGAATGAAGTTGCTTATCCAAATGGAGACAGAAAGTACTGAAGAATGTATCAATAATAACATCAAGATTAAGATATATGGTTATTTGAAAGAAATCATTGATGTTAAATAAGAAATGACAAAGAAGAAGAAATTAAAAAAGATATAAATTGGTTTAGGGAAGTTAGTTAAGCCTATGGTAAGGGGAGAATAGACCCTTCTTAGATCATTATATGCTCTTGAGAAAGCTGTTATTCTGCTCTGTAATATATCTTAATGGATATAGAAAAATAATTTTGATTGCAAAACTGTTCAGAGAATATAGAGCCTGTTCAAATGTTTTAAATAGTACTTTTAAGTATCTGAGATGTTACTTGAGTGTATCACATACATTGTATTCTGAAAATGCTATGAAGCTCTTCATGCAGAGGGAATTCTATTGATATATTAGATGTAATTTGGTGGAGCCAGAGCTACAACACAGTGACAGGGCTTTTGCCTTGCACGCGACCAATGAAGGAATGACATTGAGTTCAATTTCCAGCATCCTGTATGGTCCCCAGAGCCTGCCAGTAGCGTTTTCTGAGCAATGAGTCAGGAGTAACTCCTGTGACCCAAATTAAAAAAAAAAGATATGATTTGGTTTTGAGTACAAGTCTGTCACTCAATAGAGAAGTTTTACCCACATAATAGTTGTTAGAGCACTAATTTTATTTTAACTGATATTAGCAAATCTGCCCAATTTGCTCTTAAACTTTTAGAAATTTATCATAGCTTTACAGCATTTTTGATTTTACTTTGCATTTGTGTTTTTATAGTTGTAAGATTTTGATGTTTAATATCATAGATTCTCTTTCATAACTTCTATGTTCATTTCCATTATAATAAAATTCATATTCAAGAAGTCTATTAAAACATTATGCAGTTATAAAAAT
Organism: Crocidura indochinensis; assembly: GCA_004027635.1. Lineage (NCBI taxonomy): Eukaryota > Metazoa > Chordata > Mammalia > Eulipotyphla > Soricidae > Crocidura > Crocidura indochinensis. The sequence continues at coordinate 11,405 of PVKC010000275.1, read as the reverse complement.
GCATTTTAGTATCTAAAACATTGGTAGTGTTAAACTTATAGAAATAGAATCTGTGACAATATATTTTAATTTTTTAAATGCGATTTGCATAGCTTAACAGTATTTCTTTTCTGGGGAAAGCAATATGAGTTAGAACACATAACCACATAAATTTATGTCTCTTACGATTAATGATTAAAATTTACTTAATATTGACTTTAGCTTTACTTAAGATTGGACATTATTCATCAGGTGTTAATCATATGATTTAATTTCTGTTATGCAATAGAAAATAGATTTAGCAGTTTGTGGTATTCATATATTTGAGAAAATAATCATATTTAAGTATGCAGCTTCTGAGAATATATTTTTTCTTATTTCAAAATATTAAGTCTACATGCTTATATTGTGTGAGTGGTTTTAAGTCAGTCCAAATAATATTGACCATATGTAAAAATCATCTGTGTTTTATGAAGGTTTTACTTTTAAGTAATATACCTTCCAATTCATTCTGTGAAAATATTTGTGAACATTGATCCAAATAGATGAGTCAATAGTTTTAATTATTTGGGCTATTTTTAATAATGTTTGAGGATAACAATCATTCTTTATGTATTATTCTTTTGAAGCATGCTATTCTGAAAGAAGCCCTGAAAAATGCTAAATCAGTCATTCTAACAACATTGAAAACAAATGAGTATTCACCAATTAAAACATCATTAACAATTTCATATTTCTTTTATCAATTTGTTAGATAAAATAAGATGGTTATGATTGCAATTTACAAAAATCAATTTTCACACACACACACACACACACACACACTTTCCCTCTATTCCAAATCAGCAGATTTATAATCCATGTACTTGAGCAGCAAAACCATTTGCCATTTGGTAGAATTGGCTGACATTTCAGTTTTTCTGGGCAGATTGCAGATTAGTTTGACATTATTTTGCTATGTACTGAGCTACATCATTAACATATTGCTTATGACTATATTAAAGTAGTTTTATTTTTGTGGCATGATACCCAACATTTCTTAATAGTAGTAGAAAAGTGAGTTCTCTGAATATAAGGTTTTGCTCCAGACTTGTAAAAAAATTCTATTAATGTAACAAAATGTATCACTAAAATGGTGTGTCAGTAGGAGATGAAAACCTCTATAAAGGCATGATGTGTTTACCGTTGATATCTCTAAATCTTGGCTAGGAATGAGAAACATTCATGAAATATTGGACTTAAACTGAGATTACATCAGTATGGTAGCAATATCATACTTGTCAACCAACAAAATGTAACTGCCTAGCTGCACCACATGAAAATAAAATTCACTTTTTTATATAAGACATAATTCTTTTCTTGTCTATCTATGCTGAATACATTTTTGGTTCCAATGTGTAGAAAATAAAATCAAGAAATTATAAAATAAAAATGAATTTGTTTGGGGACCTAGGTATTTAACTACTGATTGTTTTGTTAAGTGATGAAATATTTAGCAATGCTCTAATTTTAGTTCTCAGGATATTTACTTACATACCATTTTTCTCCCCTGATTAATTTTAGTATATAAGATAAGCATGGAACATAATATAATTGTTAAACTCATATCTAAAACTACTGGGCCCAGAGAATAGTTGGTAAGACAATTGTTTTGCACTTGGTTGATCTGGGTTTGATTTCTAGCACTACAAATGGTTTCCATAGCAATGCCTCGAATGTTCCCTATGTGTAGAATGAGAAATAAGTCCAGAACACAGCTGGCTTTTGTACAAAATCAAGCAAAGAAAAAATAAGTACTATATTATAGTTGTTTAGTTGCTCTTATCAGAGCAAGTTATTTTGAGAAATGAAGATTTTCTTTCACAATACTAGAATATTTTTTGGAGATAGAATATCTCAATGCTTTTACTAATCACTTAGATGAAGTATTTTGAAAGTGTTTGGACACATATTTTAATGTTTAAAAAATACCAAACCAATTAGTAACCTATGATAAATAATATAGTCACTAGCAGTTTTTAATGCATTTTTATCTAGTTAATATCATGAAATTTTTATGAGTTTTATAGCAGTAGATTGAAGATCTTGAGGGGCAAATTCTAATTTTATGGTCATCTATGATAATCATTATACCAATTACCTTTATAACTTAATTTCACATTTGTTTAATTGTCATTTGTAAAAGGTAAATGGGACTATTTTTGTATTATTATTTTAAAAGTCCACTATTTATAATGTGGATTTGAAATTTAAATTTGAACACCATGATACACAGCTGTCATAATTAAATTTCAGTCATAGAATGCACACCACCCTTCACCCATTAATGTTTCCCACCTCCAGTGTATCCGTTTCTGTCCTACCCTCCCACCTGCGTGCCTTTGGAAAAACCCACTGCTTTTTATTGAAGGGTGTTTAGGAATGATGCACATTATTCCAACGTGCTCTATTCACAATGCCTGTCAGAGATGCTCTATCTTTTCAATGCCTTAAGTAGCCTATTAAGCTACAATAAAACATATTCAATTTTCATGAATTATACTAGCCATATCAGGAAAGTCTCATTTTCATTTTAACATGTTTGTTTCCTTATTTACCTAATATTTTAGGAATTATCTCTAGGAAATTTACAAACTTAATTTCTCTAGGTACAGAGTTCAATGTTGTAGAGTAGAGATGAGCAATGTCATGGAGTGTTTTGTCTACGTTTTCTTCTGTATACCTTATAGTTTTAGATAGGAAATCAAGATCTTGAATCAATTTTGATTTGATCTTTGTGAATGATGTTAAGTAAAGGTCTGAATTTTCTTTTAAAATTGGTTGAACAGTTGTCCTAACACCACTTGTTAAAGAGATTTTCCTTGCACCATTTTATGCGTTATTTTTTATTACAAATTTATTGATTGTATGTCTGGAGTTTATTTTCTGAAAAATCAAGTATATTCCACTGGTCTGAGGGTCTGCCTTTATTATAATACCATGATATTTTGATAACTATTGCTTTGTAGTGCAACTTAAGCATGGGAAAAAGTGATGTCTCCCATATTTTTCCAAGGGTTGCTTTAGCTATTCATATGCATTAGTTTTTTTTTCAAATTAATTTCAGGAGTGTTTGATCCACTACTTAGAAGAATAGCTTGGGTAGCCTTAAAGCAATTGAATTGAATCTTTACAATGCCTTGAAGTATTGCCATTTTAATAATGTTGTTCCTCCCAAGCTTTGTGATATTTATGGTTTTCTAAATATAGTATCATGTCATATGCAAACAATGACATTTGACTTCTTCCTTTCCTTTCTGGATGCCCTTGATATCTTTTACTTGCCTAATTGCTATTACAAGTACTTCCAGTACTATGTTCAATAAAAGTGGTGAGAAGGGACAACTTTATCCTGTGCCAGATTTTAGAGAAAAGGCTTTTAATATTTCCCCACTAAGTATAATATTTTCCATGGGCTTGATGTAAATGGCCTTGACTATATTGAGAAGTTACTTCCACTCTCATCTTGTTAAGAATTTTTATCATGAATGGATGTTGAACCTTATCAAATGTTTTCTCTGCATATATTGATATGATAATAACATTTATATTTTCCATTTGTTGATATGGTGTATTAAATTGATTGATTTGTGTAAGTTAAACCAATCTTGCTTCTCTGCGATGAATCCTACTTCTTGTTGTATGACCTTACTGATGAGACATTGGATCCTGTTTGCTAGATCCTGTTTGTTAAGGCTCTTTGCAACCATGATCATCAAGGATATTGCACTGTAATACTTTTTTTTATGGCATCACTGTTTTTGGCATCAGGGTAATATTTGCTTCATAAAAACCATTATGAGTTATTTTTGTTTCTTCAATTTCCTGGAAAAATCTGAAATGGTTTGGCAGTAGGTGCTCTTGAAAGGTTTGAAATCAGTCGCTGGTATTCCAGCTGGGCCTTTAATGTTGGAAAATTTGGGTAGAATTTTGAAACCATTTTCATTTCCTCAATAGTTATAGGTCTGTTAAGATATGACTGATCATCTTGGTTCAAATTGGAAGGTTATATGAGTCCAAGCATTTATTCATTTTTTCTATGTTCTAAAGTTTTGTGGTATAGATTTCCTCAAAATACTAGCTGGCTACCCTTTAAGTTTTTGTAGTGTCTGTAGTAATATCCCCATTCACATTATTTTTTTGTTTGTTTGTTTTTTGGAGGTACACCCGTTTGATGCTCAGGGTTTACTCCTGGCTAAGAGCTCAGAAATTGGCTTTGGCTTGGGATGCCTGGGTATCGAACCGTGGTCCTTCCTTGGCTAGCGCTTGCAAGGCAGACACCTCACCTCTAGCACGCCACCTCGCTGGCACTTCACATTCTAATTCTGTTTATTAATATTCTATCTCTCATTTCTTTAGGAGTTTGGCTAATGGTTTAGCTAATGGTCAAATTTTTTTCAGAAACTCAAATCTTATTTTTATTGATCTTTCAGTTTTTTTTATTTTTCCATTTCATTAATTTCTGTTATAAACTTTATTATTTACTTTTGTCTGCTATGTTTATTTTGCTGTATTATTCCATATTTTTAAGTTCTGCCATTAAATTATTTCTGTAGTCTCTTCTTCATTCCTGAGAAATCCTTGTAAGTCTTTGAATTCTTTCTTAATTTAATTAATAAAACAAATTATTTCTTAATACCACTTTAGCTATATCCCACAAATTCTGATAATCTGTGTCTTCATTTTCTTTTTCTTCAGGGAATCTTTATTTTCTCTTCAATTAGTCTTTGACCCACTAGTTCAGTAATAAGTTATTCATATCCAGTATTGAAAGTTTTAACTATGTTTATGTTTGTGATACACCTCTAATTTCACTTCATGCTCAGAGAAGATAATTCTTATGATTTCTAACCTCTTAATTTTATGGAGGCATATTTTTTGGTCGAGTATATACATTGGTGAAGAATGTGTATGCAGCTTTATGGAAATGGGAATCTCTCTATCACTCTCTCTCTCTCTCTCTTTCTCTCTCTCTCTCTTCATACACACACATAAAGAATTTCTTCCTTCAAAATTAAAATATTACTGTTGGGTTTCAGCCTGGTTGACCTATCAAATCTTGATGGGAGTATTGAAGTCTACTATTACTGTGTTGCTATTGATGTCTTTTTTCAGATATTTCAGAAACTGTTTTAAATATTTCTCTGGTCCCTCATTGGGTACATATATGTTTTTTAGTGTCATTTCTTCCTGAAGCACATGTCCCTTGATTATGAAGAAGTGTTCATGTCTGTCCCTTATTGCTTTTTAAAGTCTAAATTCTGTGTCATCTGATATAAGTATGGTCACTCTAGTCTTTTAAAAGGAGTTTTGGTTTAATAATTTTTTTCCGCCCTTTGACTTTGAATCGATGTTTGGTCTTACTAGTCAAATGTGTTTCTTGGAGGCAGCAAAAGTTGGATTCAACGTCTTGATCAATTTTGCCACTCTGTGTCTTTCAATTGATGTATTTAGTTCATTTACACGAGCAAGATAATTGTCTGTGATTTTGTGTCATATTTTTGTAAGACGTGATGTGTTGAGTCTGCCTTGCCTTATAGTAGACCTTTCAGTTTTTGTTTTAAGGTTGATTTTGAGTCTGTAAAGTTCTTTAGCTTTTGTCTGCTTTGAAGCTATGTATCTTTCCTTCAATCCTGAATGTATGCCTGGCTGGGTGAAATATTCTTGGTAAAGCATTCATTTCTTTGATTTTTCAGTATATCCTGCCACTGCTCAGGCCTTGAGGATTGCATTTGAAAATCTGATATAAATCTTAAGGATGCTCCTATATCTATAATTTCCCTTTTTTATCTTGCTACCTTCAGTATTTCATCCTATTTGTGGGAATCATCATTGTGCCTTAGGTTATTTTTACTAGAATCTCTTTTAGCTGATACTCTTTGTCCATGTGTTATTTGGTCCTATGCACTCTTTAGCACTAGGAGTTTTTATGCAACCATGTCTTTGTTAATTTTTCATGAAAATTTTCATCCTGTGCCTCTGTGACTACAATGATCTTTATGTTATTTCTATTGAGTTTATAGCAGTATTCTACTTTTATGTGTTTGCATTCTTTGAGAATTTTTTCTATCATCTAATAATTTGTTTCACAGCTTCTTTTTGTTGTATGGAGTCGTTAATCGGCTCATCTTCTAGCTCGCTGATTCTGTCTTCAGCAGCTCTTACGCTGTTGGTGAGGTTTCCACGAAGATTTTCATTTAGGCTACCAAGTGTTTTAACCCTGATATTTTGGTTTAAAGTTTTCTTATTTCTACTTTCATGTCCTCTTTGATCCTTACTTGTCATTCTTTTGGTTTATTCTATGGATTCTTGAGTTCCTTGAACATATTTCTAATATCCTCTCTAAAGCCTTTCTTAGAGAGGATATGTAGGTTGGTTGGTACTTGGATATGTTGGTGGTATGTAGTTGGATATGTTGGTTGGTTGGTTGGTTGGTTGGTTGGATATGTTGGCTGGTACTTGTTGGGTCTTTAGATCCATTATCTTCATTCGCTTAACATAGTAGTGTTCTGCATGCTTTCTCATTAAGTCTTTTTTCAGTGTGTTTTATTTCCACACTTTGGACTGGTGTACATTCGTTAGAGGATAACCATAGAGGCAGCATGAAGTAGAGTGGCTACATACCTCTGCTTTTGTGTCTCTGGGGTGAAGAAACATGTCCTACCTTATTGGAGGAAGAGCTTTTACTGTCAGTTTAAATTTATTATTTTGGGGCTGGACACTACATCTCTGTTTCTCAGTGCTTCTGCCAGCCTAGGTCCCAGCTTGGATCCCTCCTGCTTTTTTTTTCTGAGCAGTTTCCCTCCATAAATTGAAGAGTGAAACACATATCTGTTTTAGTTATTTAAAATATTTTATTATTTATTTATTTTCTTTATTAAATTGCTGAAGATACAAAGTTGTTCATGATTAAGTATTAAGTGTACAATGTTCAAATGCTCATTCCTTTAATAGTGTGTAACCTTTCTCACCAATTTTTCTAATTTCCCTATTGTCCTGCAAACTGCCTCTATGATTATTTTTTTCTTTTATCCCTTTTACTATGATTTACAATACTATAACTTAAAGTGTACCAAGCATATACTTTACCTTTTTAACTTCAGTTCCTGTCCATAGTGATCATTTTGTTTTGTTTTGTTTTTTGTTTCTTGGGTCACACCCGATGACACTCAGGGATTACTCCTGGCTATGCACTCAGAAATCACCCCTGGCTTGGGGGGACCATATTGACACCAGAGGATCGAACCCAAGTCCTTCCTAGGCTAGCTCACTCAAGGCAGATGCCTTACAGCTTGCGCCACTGCTCCAGCCCCTAGTGATCACTTCTTTTTTTTTTGGGGGGGGGCACACCCGGTTACACTCAGGGGTTACTCCTGGCTATTCGCTCAGAAGTCGCTCCTGGCAGGCACGGGGGACCATATGGGGAACCGGGTTATCGAACCGCAGTCCGTCCTAGGTTAGCGCAGGCACCTTACCTCCAGCGCCACCGCCCAGCCCCCTAGTGATCACTTCTTAATGTCACCAAATATTTATTTTGAAGTGTGTGTTTCACAATTATCATTTCCAAAGTAACCTCATCCACTGTAGATGAAAAAGTTGTCTGGTTTAGTCTTTATGGAAAGCAGTATGATGACATCTCAAAAAATTTAGTTTTGAACTTTCATATGACTCATCACTTCCACTGCTTCACAAATATTCCAACAGTTTCCCAAAGATATTTGCACTCTTACGTTCTCTTCAGAACTATTTACAGTAATAAAATTTGGACAAACCCAAAGTCAATGAACAGATGATTGGATAAATTGAAGCATGTGTACAATTAAATCCTATTCATCAATATGAAAAGATGAATTATTAGTACTAGCAGGTATTATGAGTGAAGTCATTCGCAGGAGAGAGACACAGCGTGATCCCCCTTATATTTTGAATGCATAGGAATATATTAAGGGAATAACAAATGCTCAAAAGCAATGAACCCTGAGATTTGACCTACAAAAGTGACTAATAATTTGAGGAGTACATGGATTAGGACCGTGGACATTGTAGACTGATGCCAACACTTTGGTTGTGACTTTAGTGTGGGAACATTCTATGTCAAATCTTTACTGTTAATAGTATTGTAACTAAATGTGTCCAATTAAATTTTTGAAGGAAAAATAAAAAGGATAAACATTACTGGAAGAAATACCTTATTTAGTCTGTCACACTGTGATTTTCTTAAAAACATGTGCACAGCATTGCTTGGTTAAATTATTCTAAAGTATAATAAGGACAAAATATTCAGCTTTATGCTAATTGCAGTGGAAACATTAACAATAAATGAAATTAAAATTCAACTATAGTGCTTTATAATGTAATAATTTAGATCTCAAAAATATTTTGGTTTTGTGTTTTTGCTATACAGCATAATGATTTATATTTGCAAGGTTTACATTTTCAAGATGCCCAGATATCCATTAATATTATTTAAATATTAGCATCAATCAATCAATTAATGCAATTTTAATGATGACATTGTCTCATATATACAATTAAGATTACAAAAATTTGTAGTATAATGACAACTTCTTAGATGAAGTTTGCTTGTGATTTTACTGTAGCATTATAAATTATATGACATTGATAAAATTGATAAATTCTATGATGCTGATAAAGGCTATTTTCTTAGCTTATTTTGATATGTTAAAATGATCACTTCAAGAATAATTTTTTATATTTTAATCACCTAAATAATTTTTATGATTCGTAGTATATTTTTGTTTTCTTTTATTTAGCATATAACTGATTTAAAAATTATTGAAAATCATTTTATAATAAGGGTGGTTTGATTATTTTGCTGTGACCATGTATGCACCTAGTAATATTTACTTTACATAGCTTATATATGCACTAAATGACATTGTTATGCAAGTAGCATGAGTGGTATCAAAACTACATCTTCATTTAATTAGTATTTCTTGCATATCTGAATATATTAGAAATATCGCAGAACATAAACAGGTCTTGAATAAACATAAGGCTTTTTTATTATTAAAATTAGTGAATGCTTTATGAAATTATTTCTATTTCCCAAAGGCCTCTTTATCAATATCTAATACTGCCAATCAAATTTTATTAATGGTTCTGAATCACTAATATTTTTAAGTTTTATTTTAATATTGCACAGATTAAATATATAGCCTGTAAAAAAAAGAGCTTTATGCCCTTTTAAGATCAGTCATTTAAATAACATTCAGTAAGCAAATAATAACTTTCTAGAGGTATAAGATTAAACTGTCAATTCATATTATTATTATATAATGATAAACAAAGGTTCTTGACATGAAATGTAAGAGCTTCTGAAGAGAAATTTACTATTTATTTAGAGAACTTGTTTAACCCTTTATCTTTATTTTTACTTTACAATCATTTAACAAATTACAGAGGCAATAATGAAAATTCAAATATTTAATATTAGTTAAAATTTATAGATCAGTATTCTACAAAGAAAATACATACTGAATGACATAGAAAATTATTTATTAATATAAGTATATTTCCATTATCATAACACTATTAAATTAGAAATCAGGAAGAAAATAATCTAAGTTATTAAAGGATTTTTCCTTAAAATTATTACTGATTAAGGGTAAAATTAAAAATTTTAAAGGACTAATTTGTTGTTTATCTTAGATCATCATGGGTTTTAAACATTTTATTTTTGTCTTTACAACATTGCTCTTTAGGTAAGATAATAAGCGATAACTTCTATTTTTGTGAGTGGGTTCCCAATAAACATTCTCTTTGTTTTTGCTCAAAATATGATGACATGCCAAATATTATTAAGTATTTGTATCATTCTTTCCATTCTAAATCATCTTGACCTAAGTAAGCATAATTCTCAATGTCTTCAGTCCTGTTTGCACAAAAAATTTGTATGGGGTATCCCAAGAAGTGTTTAGGGTCACTCTCACAATACTTCAGATTCAACAGTGTAGACGAGTGCTTCAATGCTAGCACCCAAGAAGGCAGTGAAGCTCAGACCTTGTCGATCTGTGAAACACCATTCCCACATTAAGGGTATTCAGAAGTCTCCATGATCATCCCAAACAATGCTCTGGGACCTCCAGGGTTTCATCCTACAATACTGAGAATATGTGGTGCCAGAGTTAATTAAATTCAGGTTGATTGCATGCCTAACATGTACACTACTATTGTAATATTTTCCAGTCCTATGAAAACTATTTTTATCAAAAACATTTTTCTTGAAAAAATTAGATAAAAATTTAAACAAAATTAATTTTGTTTGGGATCCTCTCTTTTCCCCCAAAATCTGGCAGTAATCTCATTTATAAAATAAGTTATCTTTGTTTCTGTCTCTCTTTCTATCTATCTGTTTGTTCTTTCTCTCTTTATCCTTTCTCCCTCTGTAAAATTATCAGCTTTAGATAATATATTTTTTGTGAAGGTCTTGTCAAGCTATTGAATCATACTAAATCTTAGAAGATGGGTATGGTTTTACTGATATTTGGTATTTGGATCTGCTCTACTTGACAACAATATTTGTTTTCTTGGCAGCTTGTCATGAAAAGTCAAAACTTCTCTGAATTTATTTTACCTGATTTTTTTTAATATCCTTTCTAGCATGATACTTTAGCAGAATCAAATTGTGACCTTTGAGTATGTACGTTGTTTTGCAAGTATATTCTCTAGATTTTAGTATATTTTTATCAGTTTATATCATAACATAAAAGGATATACTAAAATTGGAACGATACTGAGAAGATTAGCCTGGCCCCTACTCAAGGATGATACACAAATTCGTGAAGCGTATGGATATACGGATATTTTTTTAAAGGACTGGTTGATAGTGAAAGTGTTAAATTAACATTAGATCTTCTAGGACTGGCAAGATCACATATTCACTTGAAATTCTAAGATAAAAAGTATCAGGAGATACATTTGAACTAAATGCCAGGCCATTTTGACAAGTGAAATAAAAAGGAATCTGGTGGACCAGAGAGATAGCACAGAGGTGTTTGCCTTGCAAGCAGCCGATCTAGGACCTAAGGTGGTTGGTTCGAATTCCTGCTTCCCATATAGTCCCCCGTGCCTGCCAGGAGCAATTTCTGAGCACATAGCCAGGAGTAACCCCTGAGCACCGCCGGGTGTGGTGGCCCAAAAACAAAAACAAAAACAACAAAAAAAAGGAAATTGGTTTGCGCAATGTGAGAGTATCCTTAATTAGGCATAATCAAAATCTATTTTTGTTTGTTTATTTTTGGGGGCCACACTCAGCTGTGCTCAGGGACTACACCTGCCTCTACACTGAGAAATCACTCCTGGTAGGCTCAGGGATCATATAGGATGCTGGGGAATGAACCCGGGTTGGCTATATGCAAGGCAAA
>PVKC010000274.1:44943-76083 GCA_004027635.1 Crocidura indochinensis | reverse complement strand
ATCCTCTTTAAAAACATGACATTTGTCAAGAAATCTACCCACTGTGTTTTCATAAATTCCTTATTATATATTAAAATAGCAAAGAAAAATTGAAGTGAAACAGGATAAGGAAAATCTACAACTATTAAGTGTCAATTGGACTAATTTCATGAACATCTTTATTTCTCATAAGGAAGCAACATCATTCCTTTGAAAGTCAGATTTAAAAGTCAAGTCATAAAAAGACATAAATTTATGTATCTAAGAATGAGTTGGGGAACTTGGAAGTTGAGCCAAGGATGAAAGAGCTCATGGCATCTTCCCTGCTGCTTGTTGGAACTACCTCTAAATTAACTTCTATACAAGATGCTGTTATAGGAGCATGGACCCAGAGTTGGCATCTATTACTTGGAATTGACTTCACATTGTACTCCTCTTTTATAACTCATGTTACCTGTACTTTTTGCATAAGATACTGAAGAATCTTTGTGGCATGAGATAGAGCTCAAATATATAAAATTTTTAAATCAAATTTTATAGTGTTTGTGTAGTAACTATTTATGTACCCAGAATTGCATGTGTATAGTAGAGGAGGCAGTAAGCTGATGCACAGTAGAACTTCCTTAGAAAGACAGAGTTCACTTCACTCTATGGTAAATTTCCTTTGGTAAATTCCTCCATATAGCTGAAGAATCTAGTTGGCTCTGATCACTAGTACGTGAAGCCCTAACTTTTGATTGAGTGAATAGTCTTCAGAACTGGAAGAGGCTATTTCCCAAAGAAAACTTTCATCTCAATGCCATTTCTGCTGAAAATTGTTTACTGTGTCTGGAAGGCTTCCTCCCAGTTGATGGAAATTGCTGATCTCTGGACCCAGGAGGGAAGCAATTAAACACTTGAGTATCAACAAATATTCACCCAACTAGGGCCTCAGAATCTGGTGGTTTTGGAGGACAATTTTGCCAAGTGTTCATTCACTGAAGAATCCCACTGCAACTGGGAATCTTCATCCTGGGACAGGTTCTGGATGTTTCTGCAGAGTAGACACTGACAGGCATCTGCTCTGCCTCCTTTTTTTCTGTACCTTTCTTACTCTTTCCCTTTTCTCCATTTGTGAATGCATAAGTGGAGACCTTTTCATTATCTTCCTTAAAGAAGGACCTTGTTTAGCTTAAATAAATGCAGCAAACTTAAACATCCTCTGATTTATCTTTGGGTTAAAGATTCATATTGAGCACCTACTGAATTGCAGACATGATTGTGGGTCCTAGAGGCACACCTTTAAATGTTTGTCTTCATGATGCTTACTCCTTGAAAGGTAGTGAAGAAGATGGGCAATAAAGCCCATAAGCAATAACAAGATTGCAGAAAGTGAGAAATGCTGCCCACCCCCACCCCCAAATAGGACCAGGGCAAAACAATCCAGAAGTATGTGAATGAGTGGTAAATAGTGAACTACCTTAGATCACCTTAGATCTTTCGATTAAGGAAACTCTCAAATGTTTTGAGCTGACAGATGAGAAAAAAATGGACCATATAAAAGATTTAGGAAAGAATATTCCAGGCAGTGGAATAAAGGGCTAAATCCTCCCCTACCATTAATTAATTATCTCAAAATGGCATTTTGTGGGACTGAAGCAATAGCAGAGTGGGTAGGAAATTTATCCTGTATAGGGCTAACCTAGGTGTGATCCCCAATACCTAATTTGATCCTCTGAGCTTCATCAAAATTGATTGCTGAAAGCAGAGCTAGGTGTAACTCCTGAACACTGTTGGCTTTGGAACAAAAATCAGAAACAAAAGAAAGACATTTTGTGTTGTCTATTTTCATTTCTTTGCCACTATTACATTTTCAAAATTATATCTAAATTTAATTAGACATATGAGACAATTTCCAAATCCACTCTTACATTATTTTATTCTGTGAATTTCCCCAGACAAGGCCAGTGTGTTCATATAGTCAAATATTTGGAGGAAGAGAAGAAATTATAAGCCATGGGTTTATGATCCTCTCCTTTAACTGAGTCCCTAGATATTTTCTTCTCAGTTCTTTTCCTCTCCTTTTACCACTTCATATCATTCTCATTGCTTAGCTCCCAGACTTCCCTTCCTGCTAAATCTAGAAAAGAGAAACAAAGAACAAAGGGGTTAGAACACTGTAGATGAAAGGTCCACTGAAACAAAAGGCATTCTTGTAATAGAAACAGTTTATATATCAAACAAGATATGTAAAGAGATTGATATGTAATCTCTATAAAGAACACATATTAAAGCCAGAATGATAGTACAGGAGGTAGAGCATTTGTCTTGTACACACTAGACCTGTGATCAATTCTCAAAACCATATATGGTTCTCATAGCCCTGCTAGAGTGATCTCTAAGCACAAAGATCAAAGTAACCTCTGGAAATAGCCAGATGTGTCCATCCAAAAGCAAACCAGCAACAACAAAAACACCCTCACCGTTTTTCAATGAGAACAAGCTCAAGAAAAAAAGGGGGAAAGAAGAGAGAAATAGAACTTTCTCCAAAGCAAACCAGGAAACACTACGAAGACATGAAAAATATTCAGCATCACTAATCATTTGGGAACTACAAATCAAAGCCAGAATGAGATACTACCTGACATAGGTGAGAATGGTCTATATTAACACTTTAAACAACTAATGTTAGCAAGGATATAATAAACAGGAACCTTGGTACACTGCTGGAGAAATGCAAACTGGTCTAACCCCTGTGGAAAAGAATATAGAAATTATTCAAGAAAAATAGAAATTTCACATCATCCAGAAATACTCCTCCTGGCATTCATATGAAAGAATATAAAAACACTAATTCAAAAGTACATTTGCACCCCTATGCTTCATAGCAGCATTGTTCACAATATTCAAAACATAAAATCAATTTAAATGCTCATCTGAAGATGAAAGGCTTAAAATGCTGTGGTAGACATACTCAATGAAAAGTTACTTTCTCAATAAAAAATGTTGAAAGGACCCAGGAGCTAGATAAAGGGTCAAAATGCTGGAGCTTTGCATGATGGAGGTTTGAGTTCAATTCCTAGCACTGAACGCAGAAATTCCCTAAGCTCTGCCAAAAACAACCCTCAATATTTTCCAATTTTTCCTGGCCCTATCCTGAAAAGAAATAAATTATGTAATTTGGGGGGGAAATCTTGAGGTGACCATGATTAGCAAAATAAAGAAAATGAAAGCCAGGGGTCAGAGAGAAATGTCAGTTGTATAACACTTTCTTGCATGTGCCTAACTAGGATTCATTACCCTGAGCGACACATGGACTCCTCATTTCAGAGCTAGGACTAGCATAGGCAGGTGTAACCCAAACTATCTATCACACACACACACACACACACACACACACACACTGTGGTTTTATTCATATATGAAGGGAAATTCTAAAAATTAACTGTTCAAAACAACAAGACATATTAACTCATATAATGGTGAAAACTATAATGCTTATCAGAGGAAAAGGGGGTTGGGTAGGGAAGTCTTTTGGCAATTGATATCATGAACCCTGTAAACATACAAAGGTGTTCATCTATAACTCTGACATTCTGTGATATAGTAAACAAATGCAAAATCAATAAAAGGAGGAAAAAGAAAAATAGAATTCACTTTTTAAAATTAATAGATAAGATTCTGCAGATCCAGCATTTGTTTCATTCAACCCTGCCTGGTTGTATTTTGTTGTGCTTCTTCCTCCATGGATGACCATATTCCTCCTCTTTGGATTTCAACCAACTTCTATTATTTCTATGCCTATCAGCTTTCCTATAGGTTTGCCTATGTGGGTAACAATTCCTTCTTAGCTTGCACAAGAACCAGTCAATACATGCTATGGGTTCAAGACATTTTTGTTTTGTTTTGAGTGCTTAAGGCTCAGTTCTGTCTGTGTACTCAAGATCATTCCTGGTGGGCTCAGAATACCATATGTTGCTCAGGGATTGAACACAGGTTGTCCTCCCTGGGTTCTCTCTCAGTCAGAAATTCTTTTTTTGTAGGTGACAAGCAAATGAGTCTTAGTTTTATGTAGAACTCTGAACTTTATATTCAATGTATTTACCTACAATCCTATGTATGTAATGGACCACACAAACATTTCAGGACCAGGGTTTCTCAATTTTAGCACAACTGATGTTTGGGTTCTTGATAATTCTTTGCTGAAGGACACTGTCCAGCCATTTGCTGGACAGCAAATGGACAGTTGCATCCCTATTCTCTACCTATCAGATACCAGGAGAACCTCTACTCTGAATTGGGAAGTGCATAATATTCTTTAGATAATTACTCCAAGTTTCAAACTATTGCTGAGGTCCTTAGCCATCCTATTTTAGAAATTCTGCCCAGTTCATTTCAGCAATTCTTAGGGGCGTCAAAGATACCTGTAACTCCACTCACTCTGACATTTGGCCAACACAGTTTGAATAATTTCTCAATGTTTTCAGAATTGATTGTGGATAGCTCACTACCTCAGACCTCATTTAGAGTGCCTGTAGTGATCTCAAAGACCCAAGTGTATCCCTGGCTTTACCCAATTACTAGGATAATTGTAACTCACTCTTAGCCTAATCATAAACGCCACAGGAAAAAAATCACAAGACAGTGGTGATAGCAATTTATAGCTAAAGTAGAAGTGTCAATTGAATTGCAAATTACACTGTAATCCACACTTGAAACCAAAAACAACAAATCAGAAACAGCAAGAATTTTCTGGAACAAGAAAAGCAAGAAAGCAAAATGGCTACAGCCAATGTTATAACCCTCATAGAATTATCTTAGGAGAAGGAAGAGAAGATGAACTGTAAAGATTTACCATTAGATGACAAAACACAATGGAGAAACAGTTTACAACCCCACCAAGTTCATTGAGGGCAAACAATAGCCCTGTAGACCCTACACATTCCAACCAGCTCTATAACCTCTCTATCATCTCTCCGTCATAACTTTCAAGACATCATAATGAGGATGAGTCCAAAGAAATAGTGACATAGGCCCAAGAAAGTATAGCATAGACATAAGAAAACTATAGTTAGAAGTGACAAAACTGAAATTTGTTAGGTGAAATGAAAAAAACTCAATGGCAGGTTCAGCAGCATAGTAATAGCAGCTGAGGACAAAATCAGTGATCTCTAAGACTGGATATTAAAAACCTTTAGAAAAAAATCTAGTAGATGATAGATAATGGAGTAAAGTATCAAAATAAATGAGCAGCATACCAGAGAACTATTGGATGAGTTCTACAACATCACTCTCATGTGAGTTCTGAGGTTCAACAAGGTAAACTTGATGAAGAACTATTTATTGAACAAATCTGTAAGGAAATTTTCCCAGTGCTGATCAGTACTTGCACATAGATTCAAAAGTTCCAGCTAAAACAGATCCAAATAAACACACTTCATGATAAAAGTAATTTGAATGACAAAAGGCCAGGACAAATTTAAAGCAAAATAATAGGAAATTACATACAAAATTTACAAATAGCAGAAAGAAAAAGGTACAAGATGTAACATATATTGAGCAAGCTACAGCATACAAAGGATTGAGATACAACATTCTAGAAAGGAAATAATATATAAAGTAGCTCACACAAGATTCGCATCAGATTTATCAAGTGAGACACAATGGTCTAGAAGAAAATGGAGGAGAGGTTTTTAAACCTCAATGAGGGGTCAGAGAGATAACACAGTGGATGAGATGTTTACCTTGAATATAACTGACCAGGTTTCAACTCACAACACCATACATGATCCTCTGAGCCAGAAGTGATCCTTCAGTGCAAAGACAGAAGTCCATAAGATTATTGAGTGTGTCCCCAAGCCCCCAAACTCCAACAACAACAACAACAAATCAACAAAACGAATGCCTAATTGTTCTATTAAATATTAATTATAAAGTCCTTGATGGTGCATGAAGTGGATGGATAGATGGATGGTGACTGCAGCCCCTTTAGGAAAGCGGGTCTGAGGGTATCAGGATAACAGCAAAGAGATGATCCACAGCAGCCAGATTTCAGGAGACATGAAGCTTTATTATAAGGCCCTAACAATCATGTGTGGCTTCTAAGCTAAACAGCCTCTGCATCCATGCTCTCTCTCATCTCTCTGTCCTGATTCTTCTTCCTTCCTGCTCCTCTGTCATCTCCTTGAGCCTCTGTCTCACCCTACCACCAGACAACCCCGTAAATTACCATCCACAGACCCCTCCCAGCTATGGGAGGTGAGATAGGCAGGAAGTTGGGGGGGGAGGGTAACACCTAATCAAGAATGATACTCTACCCGCTAAATTATTATTAGATTTGAAGAAACGATACAAAATTTCATGGACAAACAACAAATTAAGAAATTGCTAGTCTTGAAATCAGGTTTATAAGTATGATGGGGATTCTTTATAAAAATAAAAAAAGATGGGGCCGGAGAGATAGCATGGAGTTAAGGCATTTGCCTTTCATGCAGAAGGTCATCGGCATCCCATCTGGTCTCCCCCCCTCCCGTGCCTGCCAGGAGCAATTTCTGAGCGAGCATGGAGCCAGGAGTAACCCCTGAGCACTGTCAGTATAACCCCCCCCAAAAAAACCCACACAAAATAAAAATAATAAAATAAAAATTAATAAAAGACAAACATATATAACTTCTACAAATAGGAGTCAATAAATTACTTCATCTCAATATTCTCAATCAGTGTTAATGACCTAAAACTACCAATCAAGAGACAAAAGGGGGCAGGATGGATACAAAAATCCAACTTTGCTACCTACAAGAGATACATTTGAAAATCCACAGAAACACAGGCTCAAAATCAATGACTAGGAAAAAATCTTACAGGCAAACAATTCCCTTAAAATGATTAAGGAGGCCATATTTATAGCAGACAGCATATACTTCAAATTTTTAACAAGCTCTAAGAGTCAAGGATGGTCTTAAGAAATTCTTAATCATGAGGAAGTCATACTGATAACATCTAAGCATCAAAATATGTTAAACAAGTGCTAATACACTGGAAGAATGATACTGATAGCAACACAATGGTAATCAGAGAGTTTAACATTATCCTATCACCACTAGATAGATTAACTAGACAAAAAATTCAACAAAGAAACTGCTCCTCCAGAAAAGTTGGGCAAGATGAGCCTAGCAGACATTTATATGATCCTTTTACTTAAAAAGTTGAGTTCATATTCTTCTCAATTGTTTATGGGATAGTTTCCAAGATTAATCACATACTAGATAATGAAATATATTCATACAAATTAGAAATATATAAACCTTATCAACCACCCTCTAAAATTATGATGCATTAAAATGAAAATTAATCACAAACATAAATTGGGGAAAACCTCAATTGAAATTAAAAAAATTTATATCAATGAGTCAAATCGGTCAAATAGAACATCAGAAAAAATATCAATTGATTCCTGGAAACAAATCAGAATAAACACACAGCTACCAGAACATATGGGAGACAGCAATGGGGATGTTAAGAACCTAGCAATGCAAGCATTTATTAGGAAGCAACAAAGAACATTCTCCCAAATAACCTAACAGCATAGCTTAAGTCACTTGAAAAAGACCAACAACGGGAACATAAAGCAAACAGAAGGAAGAAAATAATAAAACTTAGAGTAGAAATCAATGAAATGGAAATAGAAACAATTCAAAAGATCAATGTAACCACAAGCTGGTTCTTTGAAAGAATAAACAAAATTGACAAATCACTCTCTAGGCTCACAAAAGAGGAGATTCTAATAACATGAATCAGAAACGAAGGGGAGAACTTCACAATTGATATCACAGAAATTCAAAGGAACATCAAGGATTGATATGAAGATATTTATGCCACTATATTTGAAAACCAAGTATAAATGGACATGTTTCTGTACTCTTACAACTTTTCAAAACTGAACCAAGAAAAATCAGAACATCTGAGAAGACCAATTATTAAGGAAATTAAAATGGTATCAGAAATCTCCCTCAAAACAAAGCTTAGAAATAAATGGATTTACTGGTGGGTTCTTCCAAATCTTTAAAGACATGCTCCCAATCCTTTTCACAGTCTTTCAGAAAGTCAAAAAATAGGAACTCT
The DNA here is from genome assembly GCA_004027635.1 of Crocidura indochinensis. Taxonomy (NCBI): domain Eukaryota; kingdom Metazoa; phylum Chordata; class Mammalia; order Eulipotyphla; family Soricidae; genus Crocidura; species Crocidura indochinensis. The sequence goes on along the minus strand of PVKC010000274.1, from coordinate 68,004 downwards.
TCCTGATACCAAATGCAGAAACTACCAGAAAGGAAAAACCTAGATCTATATCCCTGATAAATATAGATGAAAAGATTAACGAAATGCTAGAAAACTGAATAAATAGATCCAAAAGATCATACTCCATGGCCAAGTACAATCATCTCAGGAATGCAAGGCTGATTTTAATATGTGTAAGTCAATCAACCCATTACATCAATGAACACAAGGGAAAGTAAAAATCATATGATTGTGCCAATTTACGCAGAAATTTGGCTATATCCTACATTCATTGTAAAAATAACACTCAACAAAATGGAGATAGAATACAATTTCCTCAAATAGTTTGAGTTGACTACCACATACCCACAGAATTAATTGTACCCAATGGAAAATAACTGAAGTCTTTTGTATAAATCAGGCACAAGACATTTTTCTGCTCTCATCCCTATTATTCAGTATATTATTAGATATAATAAACATAGCATTTAGGTAAGAGATGACTATTAAGAGTCACCCTTATTTGAAAAGGAGGTAAAGGAAAGCTCACTATTTGTATGGTTTGTATTCGACATGATATAATACTTAGGAAACCCTAAAAAACCCGACAAAATTCTTAGAAACAATAACCCTATCCTGTAATGTGGCAATAACATAAACACAGATCATCAGACCAATAGAACGAAGTTAAAAGCCCACGGATAGATTTTTGCAATGTGGACAGCTAATCTTCAACAAAAGAGTAGAAATAGGAAGGCCTTTTCAACAAATGATGATGGGAAAACAAAAGAAAAATGCAAGTCAGAAAAAAAGAAATAGTAAATTTATATAGGAAATGAATTCATAAATTATATTGCCTATATATACATGACAGGACCTTTCACTACATAGAGTTTAAAGGCATCTTCCATAACGCAATGCTATATGCCAAATGAGACTACAATAAACTTTTGTTGCATTGCAAAAATAATTGATCAGAATAAAAAGTCAACTCACAGACTAAGAAAATATTTTTCCACTGTTCATTTGATAATGGGTTAATTAATATCTAAGCTATGTAAAACACTCATACAACTTAATAATAAAAAAGTAATCAACAACATCAAAAATGGGAAGAAAAGATTAACAGATACTTCAAAAACATAAAGATTGTCAATATAAATATTAAAATGTTCTGTTTTCATTTTCATCAGTGAAATGAAAATAAAAGCACTTCACATGCATTATCTTGGACATATCAAAACAAGCAAAACCAACCAATGTTGGCATGAATATAGGGAAGGGAATTTTCAGTCATTGGCTGATGGGAATGTCAACTGATTCAACCTCTAGGAACCAATATTAACACTTTTCATAAGAAAATAGAATTGCATATATCCAGAAATTCTACTTCATAGCACCTATCCTTAGGGCTTGAAAAAATCTACTTAGAAAAGACATTTATGCTCCTCTGTTCCTTGTAAGAAACAAATATTATTCACAATAGCCAAAATCTGGAAATAGCTCAGTGTTTGAGGACAGATGGTTAGATTAAGAAATCCTGAGGTATTTATAGACCATTAAATACTATTAGAATATGTAAAAAAAAGACATACTTATGCATTTTACTGCTATGTGACTGCTATGTGAATATAATTGGAGAGTATCATGCTAAATAAAGTAAGAAGTAGAGGGACACATAGGAAACAACCTCCCTCAGATGTGGCATGTAAAATACACATTAATGAGATACCAGTGGACAAAGAAAACAGATCCTGAAAAGCTGTCTATAGAACTGACTTTACTAAGGTGAGGAACAGGAAGGGGGTATAAGTTTTGGGGGGCATTCTGGTTGAGGCTGTGGTATTAAAATATTGTTATCACATATGACCCTATCATTAACAGTGTTGTAAGCTATGGTGACCAAAATTATAAAGTAAACATTAAAAAAAAAAGAATTCTGTTTCCCAGACATAACCATAGAGTAGGGGGTCTGAGGGTATTTGGTTGGCCATGGGAACATGCTTCTATTTCATTCACACACAGTAAAGTTATAATAACCTCCTGTTATTCTTGTACATAAGCTTTCAGTCATGTGTAGTGATGGGCTGACTAGAGGTCTTCAATGTGTGGAGTTAATTTAGATTATAGCAAAAGGAAAGTAGAAGCTGTATTGAAAGTGTATGTAATTTGAAACATTAGACAGGCTTAATAATGTACAGCACAGTAAGAAGAGTTGCCTACAACCCATGTATTTATAAAGATGCTTACTTGTAAATGGCATCAGTGACTATCTGACTACAAGCTTAAACAACAACAACTTAGAATTCAGTGATTTTTGAATTCTTTTTTTTTTTTTTTTGGTTTTTGGGCCACACCCAGTGACACTCAGGGGTTACTCCTGGCTACTCGCTCAGAAGTCGCTCCTGGCAGGCACGGGGGACCATATGGGAACCGGGGGATCGAACCGTGGTCCGTCCTAGGCAAGGCAGTAGGCACCTTACCTCCTGCGCCACCTCCCGGCTCCCGATTTTTGAATTCTGAATTTAAAATTCCTGACTCGTCACTGGCAGAAATATGCTTAGTTTGTTATGGGAGATTTCAAAATGCAAGTACTTCACTATAGCCTCATTTAACAGGACTTTTTTTATAAGATAAAAAGACCCAATGAAAAACATAGATTACCTTGAGACTGACTGGTACTGAAGATAAAATATCACACACCATTCTGTTCATCTTACTAAATCTCATCTTTTAATACATATAATATAATAAATATAATATAACATCTTGTTTGCCCCATCCCTTATTTTTTAATTTTTGTAACACACTGGCAGTGCACAGAACTTAATCCTGTCTCTGTGCTCAGGAGACAAATAACATTTGGAATTGAAGTGGGATTGAACTGTGTTCCTCTGTGTGAAAATCAAGCACCATGATCTTTGTATGATCTTTCCATACCTTGTCTAATTTCTTAACTTACTTACTTGCCACCCTGCCCTTATTTAGTAGCAGGTGTCTTAACTGCTTCTCTCACTGTTATAGCCTTAAAGCCTACTGCAGAACTTGAAATAGAGTATGGGATCTGTTTATACTTTCTGAGTCAGTGTATTTGAAATAAATGAGAAAGTTGTTTCTACTAATAAATATTCAGCTGCAGTTAAATTGAGGAGAAACTGGTGATTTGAGAATTGCAAGAGAAGGGCTCAAAGTTCCTTGTCTTCTACCTTCCTCATTCATGTTTTCAGATTTTTGACTTGCATCTGGAACATCAGTAGCCTCCAGGGCTCTGAACTTGGGAAATAATGAGAGATACCAAGAATGGCAGAGTAGAAATGTGGAAAAGTAGATCCTTAAAGATGCCAAGGAGCTATCACATTGAATTCTACTCACCATCTCTGACTTTTTTTTATATGAGAGATAAGTCTTTTTTATATTTAAACCATAAATAAATAATCACTGTGTTGATATAAGAAACAGAAAAGTCAAATTTTAGAGGTTTCTAGGTGACTTTATTTTTGTTTGTTTTTGTTTTTTACAAAAACCCAGTCTGTTATGTGTTTCTTCTCTGTTAGGTTTTATTTTAGTTTCTGCTTCTTGGACAGTCAGGGTTTAGAGATTAACCCTGGAGCTAGAGGTTGGTCATGATCTTTTCAGTCATCTCTGTTTCCTGGCACTCAAAGAGATTCTTGGAATAAAAACCACTCCTTAGTTTCAAATACCAAATTCTCTCCATTAAAAAAAACTACCTGGACTCAAACTGCTGACATTCAAATTCCAGATATTCCGCCTTCCCATTGTGTGGCCTTCATGAAATTATGTGACTTCTCTGGTGCCTGAGAAGTGGATGTGTAGGTCAAATGGGTCTTCCCTTGTTGCAAAAAATAAAAACACGGTCAGACTTTCCCATTGCTTTTAATAAATAAGTTAAATTCCCAAACTGAATCTGTTAGATGGAAACCACCATATTTCTCCTGAAGTTATTGTTGGGGCCAAGTATGACTAGTCATTGGAGAGCTAAATAGAGTAAGTACCAGCATAGTAAGCACTTAAAAATGTGATTTCCCCCACCACTGCCAGTCAGAATAGAGATACATTCTCAAAAGACAATCTTAGACATCCCTGGGCTTCTAGAAATGGATGAAATCTTGTCTGTAAAAGACATAGGAAAAATTTCAGAATAAAAGAAAAAAATCAAAGAGATAGCACAACCTGGATGCCACTGTCTTGCATGTGACAGATCAGGTCTCAATTCCTATCATTCCATATGGTTCTCTATGTACCAACAGATGTGCTTTTGACCATAGAGCCAAGAGTGTTCCCTAAGGATATCCAGTGACCCCCCCAACCCCCCAAAAAAGCAAAGCAAAAAAATCCATAAAAGAAAGAAAAAGGCAGCAATCAGTGTAGTGGCTTTAGCATAAAAACAATCCACATTTGATTTTGTGTCACCACTTGTTGGTTGAACATTCTCAAGAATCTAACCTCTCTGGGTTTCCTTTTATATAATTTTGTGAAAGAAAGAAATGGTAAGTTGGTTCATGGCATTAGTATAACCATAAATGGTTTTTATGATTCTAATGATCAAGAAATTGAGAGGGATTTAATTAATCAAACTACTAAAACAGACATATTTGGGAAGCAGATATCATAACTTTGGCTTGGATGTCTGGCTTCCTCCATACTCCACTTCACATCTGTGCTGAGTACAGTGAATGGTGGGCAAGTCAGCAGGCTAATAGGATGGGCAGAGGTATTCAATAGGTTGGGCAGTTATAAGTGGCTGTTGATCTGGACACTAGGAGACTGGAAGGTATCACTAAAACTACAAGTTGATATTGCTCAAACATGTTGTTCTTTGTCCTCTCTTTGCTTCCTTCTCCCCCATTCTTCTCTTGATATGAGATATATGAAGAGTTTACTTTACATCCCCATACTTTAAAGAGTTTCAAAGGAGTAACCTGAATCATATAGGGAAACAATAAATATCTCCCAAGGGCAGAAAAAGGGAAGATATTGTGTCCTTAGGAGGAAGAAGAGATCATGCTTTCTGTCCTCTGGGTTCTAGTTGTAATACATTAGGCAGAAATACAACTTTGTTAATGCTGTATTTTAGAGACTATTTTAAAAGAGGTGTGTGGTAGCCCAGTTGATAAACAGAGAGATATGTATGGCTTTGTAATGTTTCTACTTGGCTGGGGTAAACTGCACTTTCCAGGAATTCAATTCCTTCAATGTTTCTGATTAGAGTGATCTCACAAAAAAAGATTTTTGAGGGAGTTGGGTGGGAAAGGGAACAGCTGCCCCTTTTGTAGCTCAGGTGTGTTTCTTATCTGCTAAATTAAAAGTTTGGTATGAAGGAAGAGCTTAGTTCTCAATTATTTAGCCTGGTTCTCTGACTCCAAGGCAAGTGTTTAACTTCTTGTAGAAGGAACCCAGAGTGGGCAGGCTCGTCTCATCACCAAGTACAGTGACCACAAAACAATTAGTATTTTAATCCTTCCTTGTGGAGTTGCAGTTTGTGCTTATTGACTTCCAATTTCTTGGCTTCCATTCCTGACTGTCAACTTGTGGGACCTAAGATCCAGCATCACAAAGACAGTTTATCTAGATCCCCACAATTCTCTAACAAGTCTCAGTAGTGGTTTATTAGGCATAACTTCTTTTGGGGGAGGACTCATGACAAATGCACATACTGATAGCTATTTCATAATCATACAACAGAATGTGTGTTTATCTCTTCAGACATATGTGCACATGAATATAAATGAACACACAAAATCTTCTAATAGTTCTACTTTTTGAATGATCCCTAGTTAATACATTAAGTTCCCTTCAGTCTAATCATTTCTAAAAGTCTTCCAAAGACTTATTGAGGGGAGATAATAAGCTTTTGATTTGGCATTGCAATAATGCATTGCAGGGAAATAAAATGCCATTATTTAGAATTCAAAACACTTGTATCTAGCTACCAATATATCCATTGAAGCAAGCCACATCTGGCGATATTTAAAGACTACTCTAAGCTCTGCGCTTGGGTGTCATTCCCAGTGGTGGTTTTGGGACCAGTTGCTATCAGTAATCAAACCAGTGCTAGCCACTTACAAGGCAAATGTTCCTGTACTATACTAAACCTTGTTCTATATCTTTGGCCCCAAATGAGTTATTTAATAGAATGTCAGGCATCCAATAAAGAATGTATTTTTATCACTTTTATATTATTTAGTCACCGTAAGTTAAAGTTATTCATGATTGGGTTTCAGTTATTTTATATTTTAGATCTCATTTCACTGCTTAAAAACCCTGTAGTGTGGCCAGAGTGATAGCACAGCAGATAGGACATTTATTTGCCTTGCATGTGAACAACGCAGGTTTAATCACTACCATCCCATATGGTTCCTCTAGCCTGCCAAGAGTGATTTCTAAATGCAGAACTATGTGTGACCCCTGAGCACTGCCGGGTATGACCCAAAAACCAACAAAAAGAACCAACCAATCAAGCAAAAACAACTAACTTTAAGTAAGTCAGATATGTTTTTGGACTCATAATCCCTTCCTCTGTAACATTCCTGCGAAATAGCAATCCTTCTCCTTCCACCACTCATTCTCATATTCTTGTAATCAAGCAAGATCATGTGACTAATTCTGGCCAAAGAGAAACAAATGGAAGTGCTGTATTACCTGTTAGGCCTTGAATAGCCAATATGCTCCCTCTGCTCTTGCTTCCCTTAATTTAGAAATTGTGTTGGCCACTGGGTCTAGGTTCCCAAGGGACTTAAATCTCTGTAGAATTTAAATCCTTGCAGATGCAATTTGGGTCCTAAGTCTAAACAATATAAGGGGGAATTAAAAATAATCATATGAAATATTAAGACTAATGCATCTAATAAGTTCTCAGCAAGATTTCAATTGCCATTTTACTCAGTTTGGGTGGACTGCAGTCATCTTGTACTTTCCCATTGAAAGCCTTCTTTTGATTCCCAATTAGGCAAATGCAAATCTTTGAAACCTGTCAAAGAGGGAAAGAGAATTTTCAACCTGGCAAAATGTTCTTTCTTTTTACAAAAGAATTTGCCATTGAAGTCATTGAAAACAGCAGGTGCATCTGTACAATGGATATGTTTGTTGATCAACAATGAGTGAAAGCACCCTGCTCTGGAGCAAATGAATTGTGTCTCACCACATGAGCAGCTGGCTGGAGGTGTTTCTGGAGCCACATAAATACTTTGCTGTGACAAAAGTTGCAAGAACTAAAAAACAGTTTCTCCCTCAAATGATGGAGTCAGCGTCAGTATCCTGGGATACCAATAGCCTTAGTTTATTGTCATTGAACTTCACATAGTGCCAATAGTAGTGATAGTTTAACCCAATTTGAGCTAGTTCCTGGACCGTTTTGAACACTGAGTCCCACTTCCACTCTTTTTTTTTTTTCTTTTGGTTTTTGGGCCACACCCGGTGACACTCAGGGGTTACTCCTGGCTCTGCACTCAGAAATCGCTCCTGGCTTGGGGAATCATATGGGATGCCAGAGGATGGATCTGCAGACGCCTTACTGCTTGCACCACTGCTCTGGCTCCTCCCCACTTCCACTCTTAATAGCTGTGTGAATTTAGGTAAGAGATTCAGCCTTTCTAACCCCTTTTTATAAAGGAAGGATAAGTGACCATACCTATCTTGTGTGCTATTGAGAAGACAGAATGAGATACACAAAGCTATTTGATGTGGTGTTTATCATAATAATCACTGACACTATGATTATTTTCTGAACCCTGCCTGCTATATACTCTGACTTTGTCATTCCATTACTGCTTTTTAAGGGCTAATAGTAAAGGAAATTCTCCAAGCTCTCCTTTTAATGAATCCAAATATAATTGAACAAATTAACTATTTATCAAGCCTGGTATTATGTATTTTCATGAAATTTATTTTGATCGAATCATTCTTTATTATGTATTCTTAATAGGGTCATTTTAATGCATTCTTTTATTCAATCATTCAAACCGGCAAGAGGCTCAGAGTTGTTAAGCAATTTCCTTAAGACTAAACAATTTATTACTAATTATATATATTTTTTATTTTAAATTTTAAAACCCTAATTTTGCCCATTCTTCATTATAATATTGTGACTTAGATAATTCCTTTGAGTCTGACAAGAAGTGTCTTATTATGGAGGCCACAGTCCTCTTTTTAAAGTTTTTTTCAGATGAGGAGATTAATGTGAACAAACAGTGGGTGCGCTTGAGCTGCAGATCTGCTAAGATCCCAGCTCAGGATTTGCTCTGTGCGACTCAGGGCTCCTTTTCTCTGTCCACAGTCACAGAGACCATCTGCAGTTGTGTGCTCGTCATCACAATTAGAGAAAATAATAAGAATATTTTGCTTCCAAAATCATCCCAAGGAGAGCAAAGCTCTCTGCATTTTTATGCAGTTAAGCTCTTTTCCAACTATTTTGTTTTCTTTGCTGCGAAGCAAATGCACTCTGTGATAGAAAATAACCCCCAAGGGTAAACCAATGAACTCTGCCTAAAAATAAACTCAATTTGGTAAGAGCCACCTGCTGTTTCTTATAAAATGGCTGGGAAGCACAGATCCAAAGGCCCTCAGGGATTTGTTCTCTTTTACTTTTTTTTCCCAATCTCCCTATACTGTCTCCATTTTTAAATCCATATCACTGAGGAGGCATAATTAAGATACAATAAAATGCACATATTTTAAGTATACATTTCTATGAGTTTGGCAACTAGATAGATCTGCATAACCATCATTCCAATGAAGACTTGGGACATTTCTGTGCTCTCAGTTGACTACCAACTTTAGTGTGGGATTCCCCCTAAATTCACACTATAGAATCATCTGATTTCTATCCCTGTAGATAAGTTTTGCCTAATCTTCAAATAAATTAATTATTGGAAAGGAGTTGTATCAGACTTCTTTGCTTATATGTTTTTTAGTCTCAAATGCCTATCAGTAATATCTGTGCCTATCAGAAATATAAGAAATATACAGTGTACTCTGTGCCTATCAGTAATATAAGAAACATATGTAGAACTTTTTGTTTGTTTGCTTTGCTTTGTTTTGTTTTGGGGCCACACCAGGAGTGCTGAGGCTTTACTCCTGGCTCTGCAGGAAGAAATGACTCCTGACAAGCTCAGGGAATGAGGGATCATATGGAATGACATATAACCTGGGTTGAAAGGCAAAACACCTTACCTTCTCCACCCCCCACGTAGGACATTTTTAAGTGAGGATTCCTGCTGAGAAGCACTTATATGATCCCACTTGTTGGCTATTATGAGAAACTGTTAGCAAGAATTGTACAAAAGTTGTTGTCAATTGCTAGACCATATAGGAAATATAGAAAATGTGTTTAAGTTTTAAGAAATCTACAAATCTTGAACGAAAGTGACAGCAAAATATGGTTGAGTTTGTAACTCATCTGTATTCAATGTATCCTTCCCCCACATTTCTTCGAGTAATCACTGGTCTGCATTGGCATCATGTAGAGTTTATGTTATAACATATTCTACATAATGGAATAATGTAACGTGTACCTTTACTTACACACCAAGGTCCCTTTGTGTACTTGGTGGGGGCTTGGAGCCTCTCAAAGGATGCTGAGCTTAGTGGTGTGGTTCGGGACTGAATTACTTGGGTTCTGCTGTACTTGGTGGCCACCAGGGTGCCCAGACAAAGTGCCTGAGATAAATTTTAGGGTCATGATAATTTTGTGACTTCCCACTTGAGACATCTTCCTAGCACCAATGTATACTTGGTTTTGTGAGGTTTTTTTTTTGTTTTTTTTTTTTGTTTGTTTGTTTTTGTTTTTTTTTGGTTTTTGGGCCACACCTGGTGACACTCAGGGGTTACTCCTGGCTATTCACTCAGACTCCTGGCAGGCACGGGGACCAAATGGGGAACCGGGGGATCGAACCGTGGTCCGTCCTAGATTAGCGCAGGCAAGGCAGATACCTTACCTCCAGCGCCACCGCCCGGCCCCCAGAGTTTTTTTTTAACTTAGCATAATAATTGTGAGAATCACTCACGCACTGTTATTTTGTTGTTACTTATTACTGAATAGTAGCCCATAAGATGGATGCACCACAATTTTTTTACTGACGCATTTGATTATTTCTAATGTTTAAACATTGTAAAGAACACTGCTTTAGACTTTCATTGACAAGTAATAGTATAAATACTGATTTCATCTTTTCTTGAGTAAACACATAGGAGTGGAATAGTCTGGTCATATGTTAGATACACAATTCACATTATAATTAAAGCCATATTGTTTTTCAAAGGAGTTTCCCAGTTTTACAATTCAAGAAACAGTGTAGGACTCTTTTAACTTAACCAGTATTTGGGATACTTAGTCTTTTTAATTTCAGACGTTCTAAAAGATTCAAATTACTGTATTATGATTTTAATTTTAATTTTCTCAATGGCTAATGTTATATATCCTTTCATGTGCCTATTTTATATCTGCAGATATTTTAGCATGTCACGTCAACTTCAATCTGTTGGACCCCTTCCTATAAGCTGTTATGTTTGCTCTTATTATTATTGAGCTGTCAGAAAACTTCAAATTTTTATATATAAAATCTTTGATTGGTATATGTTTCATAAATAGTTTCTAACAGTCTATAATTTTCCTTTTTATTTTTGCCATAAGGCATTTTAAGTAACAGAACTTTTAAAGTATGAAGTCCAATTTATCAATTTTCTTTATAAAAATGAGCTTTGTGTCATATATAAGCAATCTATCTCTCAAACCGGCATGGAAAAATATGCCTTACTTTATTTTAAAATTTACATTGAGGTCTATAATGCATTTTTAGTTCATTTTTATATAGAGGTCAAGGTGCAGTTTTTTACACATAAATATCCAGTTGTTCTAGGACCATTTTGAAAAGAGTATCATATTTCATTGAATTGATTTTGTTTCACATTTGAAAGCTAATTGATCATATATGCATGGATCTATTTATGCGCTCTATTCTATTCTAATGATTTATTCTGATCTTCTGGTTTGATTGATCGCCCACTGACATCATTTCTGTAGCTTTATTTTTAATTATTGGCCTTTAAATTTAGGAAGTGTAAGCACTTCAACTTTTTCAATGTTTTATAAATGCTTGGATTATTCTTAATTTTTTTCTCTTTTTCTTTCTCTAATGTTTTTTTTTAAAATACTGCTTGAGATTAAGTTTGAATTGTATTGAATCTAAGTTTTTGGATAATTGATCTTACAGTTATCTCATTTTTTACAGTCTATGAAAAAAGAATTTTTTTCCATTTAATTAGGTCTTCTTTGACTTATTTCAACAATGTTTTGCAGGGGCCAGAACAATAGCACAGCAGTAGGGCATTTGTCTTGCATACAGTCAATGTGGGATAGATTTGGGCTTGATCCCCAGTATCCCATATGGCCCCTCAAGCCTGTCAGGGGTGACTTCTGAGCACAAAGCCAGCAGTAACCACCAAGTGCCACCAGGTGTGGCCCCCAAACCAAACCAAACCAAAACAAAAGACAATGTTTTGTAATTTTCGCCACATACTTGATGCAAGCATTTTTGTTGTGTTTCTACATATTTAATTAACCTTATTGATGGTATAAATAAAACAATTGTTAAATTTCACATTCTAATTATTTCTCATATATCTAAGGGTAGGTTACTTTTCTGTTATCTGGTATCTGAGTTACTAAACTTATTACTAAACTTGGTTAATATTTCTAGCAACAACTATGTAAATTCATTATACTCTATGATCAATAATATATTTTAAATAAAAGCAAATTTTTTGTGGTCTTTGGGCCTCATTTGTTTGATGCTCAGGGGTTACTCCTGGCTATGTGCTCAGAAATCGCTCCTGACTTGGGGGAACCATATGGGACGTCGGGGGATCGAACCTCGGTCCATCCCACTCAAGCGCTTGCTCACCTCTAGTGCCATCTCTCTGGCCCCAATAAAAGCAATTTTAACTTTTCTCCACTTTAATCTTTAATCACTTTCCTTGCCTTATTGTACTTGCCAGTGCTTTATATAATATTAGCTACAAGTCATTATAGAAAGTAAATTGCTTGTTAATAGAAGGTTTCATCACGAATAACTGTTGTATTCTATGAAACACTATTTTCTTTTTTTCTTTTTTTAAACATTTTGATTACATATATGATTGTGATTAGGTTTCGGTCATTTGAAGAACACCCCCTTCACCAGTGCAACATTCCCACCACCAATGTCCCAAGTCTCCCTCCCTCCCACCCCACCCACACCTATACTCCAGACAGGCTTTCCAGTTCTCTCATTCATTCACGTGATTATGATAGTTTTCTGTGTAGTTATTTTTATAACTGCACTCACCACTCTTTGTGGTGAGCTTCATGGAGTGAGCTGGAAGTTCCAGCCTCCTCTCATTGCCTCTGATGATTGTTGCAAAAATGATTTTTATTTTCTTTAAAACCCATAGATGAGTGAGACTAGTCTGCATCTCTTTCTCTCCCTCTGACTTATTTCACTCAGCATGGTAGATTCCACGTACATCCATGTATAGGAAAACTTCATGACTTCATCTCTCCTGATGGCTGCATAATATTCCATTGTGTATATGTACCACAGTTTCTTTAGCCATTCGTCTGTTGAAGGGCATCTTGGTTGTTTCCAGAGAATGGCTATTGTGAATAGTGCTGCAATAAATATAGGTGTGAGGAAGGGGTTTTTGTATTGAATTTTTGTGCTCTTAGGGTATATCCCTAGGAGTGGATTGTGGGTGACCAAGCACGATGTGGATGACCAAGCACCCCACAGTGGATAGCTGGGTCGAATGGGAGCTCAATTTCCAGATTTTGGAGAAATCTCCATATTGCTTTCCATAGAGGTTAGACTAGACAGCATTCCCACCAGCAGTGGATAAGAGTTCCTTTCTCTCCACATCCCCGCCAGCACTGATTATTCTCATTCTTTGTGATGTGGGCCAATCTCTGTGGTGTGAGGTGGTATCTCAATGTTGCTTTGATTTGCATCTCTCTGATGATTAGTGACGAGGAGCATTTTTTCATGTGCCTTTTGGCCATTTGTATTTCTTTTTTATCAAAGTGTCTGTTCATTTCTTCTCCCCATTTTTTGATGGGATTAGATGTTTTTTTCTTGTAAAGTTCTGTCAGTGTCCTGTATATTTTGGATATTAGCCTCTTATCTGATGGGTGTTGGGTGAATAGTTTCTCCCACTCGGTGGGTGACTCTTGTATCCTGGGCACTATTTCTTTTGAGGTGCAGAAGCTTCTCAGTTTAATGTATTCCCATCTGTTGATCTCTGCTTCCACTTATTTGGAAAGTGTAGTTTCCTCCTTGAAGATGCCTTTTGTCTCAATGTCATGGAGTGTTTTACCGATGAAACACTATTTTCTTGTAACAAAATAGATAAACAATATTTTCTTTTGCTTTTTCATATGTTAACATAAGGAATTATATAGATAGACTTTTAAATATTAAATACAACATTCTTTGTAAAAATTCCACTTAGTCATTTTATGGTTAATCTAATGGTTATTTTATAGCTAACTTTATTTGTCAACTTAATTAAATAAAAAAATTTCAATGCAGTTGTTATAATATTTATGCTGAATATGTTCATGATGCTATTTCTACAAATAAGTCAGCATTTGAATCCATAAACCAAGTAAAGACTCTCTCAACTTGGGTGTCCATCTATCTTTTCACCCAGTCCAGTCCATCAATGGATGGGTTGTGTCAGCTAAATAAAGGTTGAGGAAAATATCTTGCTTTCTTTAAATGGAACATTCATTCACATTTATTCACAGACACTGACACTTCTGATTCTCACGTCTTTGCTCTTGAAGTTGGATTTGACACCACTGGCTTCTCTCAATCTCAAACTATTTGGTTTGGACTAAATCAGCAGTTTTCCAGAGCCCTAACATGATTATATCAGACCATCGAAATTTTCAACCTCCTTGTGAGTTGACCCCTCACAATTCTGCATATCTCTTTCTCTTTCTCTCTGTCTCTCTCATATCTCTTATTGGTGCTGCTTCTCTGGAGAATACTAGGTAATATATATATATATATATATATAAATATATATATATATATATATATATAAATTTCTTGTTCTAATATATTGAATTTTTTGCTAACATTGTGTAGAGAGGGACATTGGGACAAAGCTACAATACTTGGGATTTTCACTAGCTCTGTGCTTAGGAATCACTCCTGGGTCTGGAATCTGGACCATATGTGGTCAAGGAATCAAATCAGGGCGGCCATAAACAAGATAAGTGTTGTATCCTCCAGAACCATTTTCTAATATTTACCTGTAGTTCAGGATATTTGTGTCTATGCCTATGATGGATATTTAAGTGACTTTATTTTGAAATAAAAAATGTTTTTAATTCTAATGAAATTAATTTTTTGATGCTTGCTCATAAAGTTTATTTCACAACTGTTTGGTCCCAACACACAAAACAGCACTTGAACCACAAAGGTTGTGTTCAAACAAAGGAGAAGATAAAGAGAAACCTCTCATCCTCCAACCCTGACCAGATCTAGCAGTGCAAATGGGAAAATGGGGAGGGGGTGTATTATGATGCTAATGCTTTGTCTTTTATTTTTCTTTTAACAAAGTGAGTTGAATCAGGTACATCTTTCCACTCAAAAATAATTTCATTGCCTTAATTCTTTGTTTTGTTTTGTTTTGCTGGTTTTTCAGCCACACCTGTTTGATGCTCAGGGGTTACTCCTGGCTAAGTGCTCAGAAATTGCCCCTGGCTTGGGGGGACCATATGGGACACCAGGGGATTGAACTGCGGTCCTTCTTGGCTAGCACTTGCAAGGCAGACACCTTACCTCTAGCGCCACCTCGCCAGCCCCATTGCCTTAATTCTTATATATCATTTTGTCACATTATTAATCCATCCTCTGAATAAAAAAAATAAGATTGACCCAATAGACTTGTCATGTGGAGCATATTCAGTACATGGCACGAAGGTGCTGTGTCCTTTCAGCTTCCAACAGTATTCATAGCATGTTGAGAAACAAAGTTTCTAAACGCACGGCTGATATATCCAGCCATGAGCTGTGGGGGACGCTTAGCAATAATTGTCCGCAATAAATGATTCACACAAAGAGGTTTGGGGGGACAAAAGGTTTGGCCAAAAGAGTCTAATTCTCCCTGGTTTGATCTCTCTCTCTCCTCTCTGTCTGTCTCTGTCTCTTTCTCTGTCTCCCTGTCTCTGTCTTCTCTTCTTTCCCTGTCTCTGCTCTTCTCTCTTAATCTTCTGACTTCTGTCCCTGTTTCTGCACACTCTCTTCTTCTCCCTTAATCTCTCTCTCTTTCTGTCTTGCTTCTTCTTATTCTCTATTTGTCTCTCTGTCTGTCTCACCTCTTCTTATTCTCTATATGTCTCCCTGACTCTCCTAATCTCTTTTTCTCCCTGCCAGCCCCTTTCCCTTCTTTCCTCCCTTTCTCCCCATCCTTCTCCTCCCAGTCCTCCCTTTTCCCTTTCTCCTCCCTTCTTCTTTCCCTTCCCCCCTTTTATCCTTTCTCTCCAACTGTCACTTTCCAACTGTCACTGTCCAACTGTCTCCTTTGGCCTCCCCTTCAAACTTTATTATTTAGTAATAGAAAATAAATACAATACAGAAAATAAATATAAAATCCTCTACAATAGCATACAAGGGATCTTTCAGCATACAAATGCACACAGGCCAGCACACATGTGCACACACACATACACTTGCATGCACATAGGGCAGCACTTACATGGTCCCAGGCTGATAGATTAATTATTTTTCTTCTAAAGGCAATGATTATTTGGTCATATCTAAAGAAAAAACTTACCTAATGATGTTTCCTTTAGAGTGTTTTTGTTTCAACTCACAAATGGAAATTAATATGTTTATATATGAATATGTATATACATAAGCATATATGTATAGTTTTTCCTCTGGCTACTTTCAAGTTTTATGTGCTATTCTTGGATTTGAGCAATTTGAGTATAATATATTTCTGGCATGCTTTTCTTTATATTCACTGCTTGATTCTGACAAGATTCAATTCTCTGATTATTTCTTCACTTTTTGATTTTTTCTGTCTTATTTTTACTCTCTTTTATCTTGGATTCTATTATATGTACTGTAAGTGTCTAGAACTTTTGTTATCTTTTTTATTTCCATTAATGATGTCCCCAATCTTCTCCTTACCCCCAACCTGTATTTGAGACAGGCATTCTGCTTCTCTCACTCATTGACATTGTCACCATAGTTGTCAATGCAGTTATTTCTCTAACTGCACTCACCACTCTTTGTGGTGAGCTTCATATTATGAGCCAATCCTCCCAGCCCTCTTCCCAATTGTCTCTGGGCATTATTACACTAATGTTTTTTATTTTTTTAAGCCCATAGATAAGTGAGACTATTCAGTGTCTATCTCTCTCCCTCTGACTTAGCTCACTCAGCATAATAGATTCCATATATATCCATGTAAGGGAAAATTTCATGACTTCATCTCTCCTGAGAGCTGCATAATTTTCCATTGTGTATATGTACCACAGTTTCTTTAGCCATTCATCTGTTGAAGGGCATCTTGGTTGTTTCCAGAGTCTTGCTATGGTAAATAGTGCTGCAATGAATATAGGTGTAAGTAATTTTTGTATTATATTTTTGTGTTCCTAGGGTATATCCAAGGAGTGATATAGCTGAATCATATGGGAGCTCAATTTCCAGTTTTTTGAAGAATCTCCATGTTATTTTCCATAAGGGCTAGACTAGACTAGCTATCTTTGATATCTATTTTTTCTTCTTTGTATTATATATTGCAAATTGTAAATTATATTTGTTATGTATACTTGAAATTCTATTTTCTTCCTCTGAAGACATTTTTTTATTACCAAACAACAAAATTACCAACTTACTACCTTAAACTTATGCAGGCTTAGTTTTGTTTTATTAGAGCCTATCTGTGGATTATTTGGACTTTACCAGATCTCTGTAACTTGTAGCAGCATTACCACCAAACTTTGCTTTTCTGTAGCATTATTAGTGTGTCATTACAGGTGTTGTGTAGATAGGTTCAGAACAGTTTTACTCTAGGGTCATACTACTTCTCAAACTATGACCTTTCTCATTCTATTGCTAAAATGTTGTGATGGGCATGACTAATAAGTCATAAATGAATGACATCCTATTTTTACCAGATTGGAATTCTTTTTCACATCTTATACTTATTTTATTACTAGTTTCACTTAAACCCTGTGACATTTTTGCATAAATCTCACATTGCCTCATCCAACTTATGAAGCATTAGAGGACACAACACTGTAGCTAAACATTGACTCTGTTCCTCATAATTCCTTTCATTTATAAAAATCACACAGATATTTTGCCTCAAATTATTTTGCTTATTAACTGAGCTTTAAAACTTGCAGTCACCGTTTTATTTCTAGTCTGCTCTCAATAGGTAGGCATTACATTCCTGTTCCTTATGCCTTATTTCCAAGCCAAAGTTTTGTTCAGTTTTATATCCAAAGGGAAATAAAGGTAATTTTTTTTAAAGGAAAGTAATGATTATCTTGAGGGTTTGATGCAAATCTTTTGAAGCAGGTCCTTGGATTGCTTTGCCTTGGCTTTGCAGGAAGTTTAAAGAAACCTCATATTCAAAGCAAGGCCAGCAGAGACATGATCATGAGCCATGGCCAGTGGTATGACCTGTTTGCCAAAAGTCTTATGAAAATATGTTGTCCCTGTCTAATGTACAATATCCCAATAAAACTCATATAAAATTTTTAACACATAGAATTACCAACCACACATTTCATCACCCACATTAGCTATACCATTCTCTCTGCAATCTTAGTGATCAGTAATGTGACCATCACAATCAAAGCCAGTACCATATCTTTACTTGTTAACATTAACACCTTTTCCCATACAATGGCCTCTTTATTAGCTGTTTCCATCATTACCTCATAATCATTATGATAACTACTTTTAGGGGGAGGGGCTTGGGTCACACCCGGTGACACCCAGTAATTCAGGGGTTACTGCTGTCTATGTGCTCAGAAATTGCTCCTGGCTTGAGGAACCATATGGGAAGTCACTGCGGGATCGAACCAGGTTCATCCTTGATCAGCTCGTGCAAGACAGACACCCTACTGCCTGAGCCACCACTCGGTCCCTGTGATAACTACTTTTATAAATAACAAATATCAGTACAAAATACTGATCAATATCACTATTTCCTTTACATATGACCACTATTACTTTGATCACTTTTAACACTTTATTATTATCAATTACCTTTATTAATTCATTTAAAAAGCTTTTTTGCAGCAAGAGCACAGTGGGTAGGGAGTTGCCTTGCACGTGGCTGATCTACGTTCAATCCCCATCATCCCATATGATCCCTTGAACCTGCCACCAGTGATTCTTGAGTGCAGAGCCAGGAGTAAACCCTGAGCACTGCTAGTACTGTAACACTACTAGTTATCAAATATAGGGTGTTCAAGGTGCAGTGGTTAATATCAGAAATGACTTATAGGAGACTGGAGAGATAATAAAGTTGATAGGGCATTTGCCTTGTATGTAGCCAACTTGGACTCAATCCTCAGCACCCCATATGGTTCCTGAGAATCTTCAGGAATGATCAGAGCATAGAGCAAGAATAAGTCCTAACAATAATCAGGCATGACCTAAACAAAAAACAAATGAACAAACAAAAAAGAAATATCTTCTACTAGGGAGTCAGACAATGAAACAAACATGCTATTATACAGGAGGTATAGATGTGTTATGACAGGACCTGATGCAATTTTTATCTAGATGAATCAGGAATGGTATCTAGGAAGAATGATTCTAAATTGAAACCTAAAGGGTATGTGGAAATTAGCTAAAGATGACATACCTACAGGAAATCCAAGCAGAAGAAATAATACTTTATAAAGGAAATGAAAAGTAAGTGGCAAATGTATGATATGTTGACCTCATTGGTAATAAATATTTCATAAATATTTCATTGAAAGCAACATTGTTCCCAGTTAGTTGGTAAAGATGATTTGGTATTAATCCCAGTTTTCCTAGGAGTTCTTCAAAATAGCATTCTTAGACTTTAAGACAGGTAAAGCTCACAAATTTTTTTTTTGGTTTTTTTTTTTTTTTGGTTTTTTTTTTATTTTAGAAACACACCCAGCAATGCTGAGGGTGGAAGTTTCCTTCTGGCTCTGACTTTAGGAACTATAGCTGGTGGCGCTCAGGCAACCATATGGGATGCTGGGAATCAAACCAGGGTCTACTGAATGCAGTGCAAGAACCCTACTTGCTATACTTTCTCTCTGGCCCAGTTCATACAACTGTCTTGATTATAAGAGTAGAAATATAACAAGAACTTTCGAAAGTGCTAAGGTTTTTAAAATTATCTTTCAAGAATTTATACTGGATTAAAAATCAACAGAAAGGTAAAAGATTCTAGTATAATCATTCGACAAGTGAATGAACAAGTACTCCATAATCATTAATGTTAGACTTTTAAGTAATATTTACTGTCAGAGGAAGTTTCATAATATATAATATAAAAAGACTCAAAATAGAATATGAATCAGTATATAGAGAGTTTGTGTGTCAAGCTATGTGATAAAAAAACTGTACTTAAAAGACTTTCAAATATCAATTGTCTAACACTGCAAAGATTTCTTTCTTACCCTTATTCCTTTTGGATGCAGACCACATAGCTGTCTGATATAGTCCTCTTTGGGGACAGCAAATCAAGTATACTTCCATCATAAGACAAACAAAGCAGAGACAAGCAGTAACACAACTTGCTATGCTGCTCAAGGGCTTACTCCTGGCTCTGTGTTCAGGAATGGCACTGCTCCAGAGACAAGCAGCAGTGACAGGGGAAAAAACCCAGGTTGACTGTAGGCAAGGTCTTACTCACTGTACTACTTCTTCAGTTTCCTTTTAATCATCTTTTTAATTAGACTTGGTCTCATAGCCCAACTAACTTTAAGTTAATGCAGAAACATTGAGGAGCATTTGGATAACTTGTTAAACATTAGCAACTTGATGCCTATCTCTGTACCTATTATCTATCCCACCATCTATCTGTCTCATTTGACCATGCCTCATTCTACCCTTTGCCTTTTTCAAGTTGCATTTAAGAAGAGATTGGAAAGAAACAAAAATGTGTTTAGAGTGATTATATTGTAACATAATGTATGACTTATTTCTTGCTATAATTTTCTAAATTTATTACATTGTAGGTGCACTTACATAATCAGAAAAAAAAAGATGTTCCATTTAATTTTAAAAAAGACCAAGCCAACACACTTCAGTAATCTTCTTGATTGAGCGGGAGGCTAATTTGAATTAGCAACATCCTGAGTTATAGACTGTTTGCAAAGAGATGCAGTTTTATTACTTTTAACTACCATCTTGGACCTGCTTTAATGAATAGGTAGAAGTGATTTATAATTAGTCTAGTAATTGTTTGTATCTAATTGAATACTTCTAAAGTGGCTTGAGAACTTTCTTATGTGCCTCCTAATGTCAACTCAATTTCTCTTTTAGTGTCACAAATTCTTGAATGGGTAGAGTCCAAATTCATGAGCTTTTATTGCACACAAATCAAAATAAATGCTCACACTAATAAAAAAATGAAAGTACCTGACAGAGAGAGGCATTGACCACAGTCAGTATTTACTAATGTCAACACTATTGAAGATCTTGAGGTTGTTGAAGAAATAACGTGATTTGTGCCATCTTAGTTTACCTGAAAGTATTTGCTTTTTATCCAAAGACTCAAAAAGTTAGACTTTGATCACTGCCCATAGGCAAACTTAGAAACTTCTCTTTTATTTTATTTTTGTTTGGTTTGGGTAATTCATTGGACTCTCTCTTTGGATTCAACCCAGATCACAGTTTTTCCTCTATATTTCTCAACTTTATAGCCACAGTGACCTTCTAACAATCTTCTTGTTATTCCTTCATTGTTCTGTCACCCTAGGGCCTTTGCATGTGCTCCTCAGTGTGCTCTTACAGAGATGTTTTCCTCTAGTCACTTCCTAATTCCTACTAATATTTTAGAACTCAGTTCACTTTGCCAGACACAAGTCCCCAGCACACATCATGTACCTAACTTTTAATTGTCAATCACATGGATTGTGATTTGTTTTGGGAATTTTGACATATGATTGTTTTATCAATTAAAATGCAAGTTACATGAGGATGAAACAACTTATCATATTTTACCACTTTGTTTATCTAGAACTGAACACTGAACTTCACCAAACACTCACTGAATTCTGGTAAAACTTGTGGGTGAAGAGTTTAAGAAGGAAACTGGGACTCAAAGAAGTTTAAAGTCTTGCATCCAAAACAGAAAGACTGTTTTGACTCCTCAAAGAGATGTTTCCTGTGAAAATGGAAAACAAATAATAAATGCCAGATCATCCTTACATATCATCCCTCGAACAGCTTTACTGTTACAGGCACAAGGTTTTTGTAAAAGCTCTGTAATTCATTTTATTACCTATTTTTTGACAATTAAAACAGTGTAATAAGATAGTTTGTGGGCCAAGAATATGACTCAAGCAAGAGAGCACTTCACTGTCCCTCTCTCTCTCTTCCACTCTCTCTTCTTTATTGACACTGTGGCTTTCACAACCACTAATGAAGGGGTGCTGTGCATGTTACTTTATCCCCTTTCAGCACCCAGTTCTTGTCCATAGTGATAGTTCCAACTAACAATTTTATAGTAGACCTTTATCTAACTGCACTCTCTGCTCTTTGTGCAAGTTCTCACCATGGACTGGTCCTTCCAAACCTCATCTCTATTATCTCTATATATCATCCCACATTGTCTTTTATTTTTATTAAATCTCATAGATGAGTGTGATTATTCTGTGCTTATCTCTCTCCCTCTTACTAATTTTACAAAAAACATAATAATCACCGTGTCCATCCATGAATAAGCAAATTTTATAACTTCATTTTTCTAATGGTTGTAAACTATTCCATTGTGTAGATGCACCAGTTTCTTTAGCCACTCATCTGTTGTCTGTTGTCATGAATTTGGGTTGTTTCCAGATTCTGGTTATTATAAATAATGCTGTGATGAACATAGGATTGCAGGTGGCATTTTTGTGTTATGTTTTTGAATTCCTAGGGTAGATCCCTAAGAATGGTATTACTAGATCCCAAGAAAGCTCGATTTCCAGTTTTTTTTTGAGGAATATTCATATCATCTTCCAGAAAGGCCAAACTAGACAGCATTCCCACCAGCTTTGGATGAGAGTCTTTCTCCCCACACACGTGTCAGTACTAGTTATTCTTGATCTTTGTGATGTATGCTAGTCTCTGTGATATGAGATGACATCATATTTATTGTTATTTTGATTTTTCTCTCCCTGATGAGTAGTGATATGGAGTATTTTTTAAACGTGTATTTTGACGATCTGTATTTCTTCTTTGATAAAAAGTGTTTATTTCTTCTTCCCATTTTTTGATTGGGTTAGGTGTATTCTCCTTGTGTATTTTTGCCAGTACATTATATATCTTAGAAATTAGCCCTTTATCAGATGGGTTTTGGGTGAATAGTTTCTCCTATTCCATTGGTAGCCTTTGTACCCTAGTCAAAGCAGGTGGGGATGGTCGGTGGGAGGGAAGAGGGCATTGGGAAGAGTGAGAGGAAAACTGGGGGCATTGGTGGTGGGAAATGCACACTGGTGAATGTTGTTGTACATTGTCTGTCTAACTGAATCATAAACAACTTTATCAGTGGAAAAATATCTATATAATGAAAAATCTTATAACCATGGTGTTTAGTTAAAAAGAAAAGAAAAGAAAAAGGAACTGGAGAGATAGCACAGTGGTAGGTTGTTTGTCTTGCACACAGTTGCCCCAGAGCAAACCTATATTCGATCCCCAGTATCCCATTCGATCCCCCAAGCCTGCAGGAGCAATTTCTGAGCACAGAACCAGAGGTAACCTGAGTGCCATCTGGTGTTTTCCAGAAAAAAAAAGAAAAGAAAGAAGAAAGAGAGAGGAAAGAAAGAAAGAAAGAAAGAAAGAAAGAAAGAAAGAAAGAAAGAAA
>PVKC010000274.1:0-44843 GCA_004027635.1 Crocidura indochinensis | reverse complement strand
CTCCCATATGTGCCCCCCTCACAGCAGAACATTAATTAGCACATTTTTAAAAGTATTTTATGTACATGTATTGAAAATATGCAGCATGAAGCTTAACTTGCATGAAGTGGCTGTGGAAAGATTCAAAATCAGGACAACCAGAATCCTGACATTTCTGGTGTGACCCCCACTTGTCTCCTCAACAGACTGTGACAGCTGAGATCAATGCTGCGGAGTAATTAGGAAGGAAAGCAATAGAGTGAGAGTTCAGAGGGAGAAAGAAAACTTGTGGAGGGACTGGAGCGGTGGTGCAAGCGGTAAGCATCTGTCTTGCCCGAGCTAGCCTTGGATGGAACACGGTTTGATTCCCCCGGAGTCTCCTATGGTCTCTCATGCCAGGAGCGATTTTTTGAGTGCATAGCCAGGAATAGCCAGGAGTAGCCACTGAGCATCACCAAAACCAAAAGAAAAAAAAATCTTGCTAAGGAATCACAAAAGGAACAGTGGGTGGAGCATCTCCATCTGAGTACATGATCTACCATCAGCAAGCTAGACATCTAGGGAAGCTGGTAGTGCCCATCTGTTAAATGCAAAAAGCCTTAGAACAAAGAATCCGATGTCTGATAGCAAGACATCCACAACCTGACTCAGCAATCAAGGAGGAAAGAACATCCCCTTACTTTGTCTTCTTGTTCTATTCAGGCCTTCACTAAATTGATTGATGCAAACTTACAAGAGGAGAAAGAAATCTCTAGTCAGTCTACAACTCAAATTTGAATCTCCCTAGACATACCCAAATGTCTTGGCATTTATTGACCTGCTCAAATCGACACATACAATTAAAGAACATGTTTTTGTTAGCTTACTATCACTGAGGTTGCTCAGTAAATAAAGTAAGATACATGCACTAATGGATGAAAGAAAAATTTGCTTTCCTTTCTATACTCCACAACATAGAATACTATGCTACTAGATTTTAGGACAAGAGCATAGATTATTTGTATTACTATAGTATGTATGTGTAACTCCACTCCGGGGTACAGGGTCTTGGGAACCGGATATTACATTAAGCTTACCTGCTAGAACCCTCCCACTTCCTGGGAGGGGTCTTGGGAAGGGTACATAAGGGATTTGACCCAAGGGATTAGGGTCTTTTGGCCTTTGGTCTTTTGCCAGCATGGAGGTCAGAGGTGACATGGATGAAAGAAGATGCAGGGCTAGCTATGAAGGGCATGCGTAAATGGTTAGCAGCCACATCTGTTGGCTAGGGCTAAAAATAAGATGCTATCTCTCATGAAGCCTGTCTGAGTGAGTTTGATTCTTGCTGCGACCCTCTGAAGATGCTGACCCGATGGCTAATGGGGTTGAAGCCACATGGCCTGGGATGGCGGACAAAGGCCTCCATCTCCATCCAACACCATCATTAATTATTTAATTCTACATGTATTTTTATATTTATCATAGGCAATTTTTAGAGTATGATTCTAGGATATGAACCCTTTTTAGGACTGGGATTAGAGATTCACAATATATTTTCATTTGGAGATTTGAACAAAACCCTGGAAATTCAATGAAAAACAAATTCAAGGTATTATTTAAGATACAAACTTTGTAATCAGTCCCAGATTCAAATTCTGAATTTGCCACCTCATAGATGAATAAACTTTTGGCCTCATTGACTTAAAATTCCTCAAGTAAAATGTGATAAAAATATTCTGTAAGGTCATTGATATGTAAGAAATGTCTATAGTAACTGGAGGAGAGAACAATGACTGGGGGCGACTGTGTGTCATTCAGTGTGTTTCCATAGATAAGTAAGTTGAATCAGAGATTCAAAGTAGGAAACTGAGCATTAAAGTAGTTTAGCAATAGAAGTCCAGATTTGGTAGAATATATTGAATTAAAAAGTGCATTACTGCAGAGGTGCTCTGGCAGAAAGGTAGATCCTTTGGTCTGTGAAGGCAGGTGGGAGAGGTCTTCCCCTGCTGTGAGATTACCAACTGGGAAAGACTAAGGGGACCTGTCGACTTTGTGTGTTTCTCTACTTTTCTGACTCCTGAAATTCTCCTGAGAGGGCAAAGAAGGGCTCAGCAGAAACTGTCTCCTAGAGGCGCCCAAGCCAAAAGGCTAAGAAAGACCGAGTGAGTGAAACCAGCTACTAGAGGTGCCCCAGCAGAAAGGTAGATCCTTTGGTCTGTGAAGGCAGGTGGGAGGTATCTGCCCCTACTGTGAGATCACCAACTGGAGAGACTAAAGGGCCCTGTTGCTTTTGCGTGTTACTCTACTCTTCTGTCCCCTGAAACTATCCTGAGAGGACCAAGAAGGGCCCAGAAAAAAATCTGTCTTCTAGAGGTTCCAAAAAAGCATAAGGCTCCTTTATACTTACCTGGCAGGGGAGATACCATGATCACGAAGGTGGTTTCCCCAAGGCGAGGCTCACCGATTGCACTCCGGGTGTGCTGACCTCTGTGATTTCCCTAAATGTGGAAACTCAACTGTATAATTTGTGGTAGTGGGGGACTGCATTCGTGCTCTCTCTTGGAAAAAAAAAGACCATAAGGCTCTGTTTTGCTTCATGGTCACACACTCCTTCTAACTAATGAACCCCACCATAACATGCAGGAAAAAAATCACACTACAAGTGTGATGATAGGGAAACCTTGCAGGCAAACACCATGCACAGAGAATGAAGATAATAGCTCTGATGACCCAAAAAATACCAACCATCTGATTAATCTCTCAGATAAGGAGTTTAGAATATAAATATGGAGGATCCTCATGAAAATCAAAGAAAACTTAGCTCTAGCTGAACAGAATACAAAAATAGAAAAAGAAAACTTCAAACTGAAATAACAGATCTGAAAAACATGGTAACTAAACTGAAAATCTCAGTGGAAAGCCTCTCCAATAGGGTAACAGCAACCCGAGGGCATAATCAGTGAACTGGAAGATGAAATGCAGAACAACTCCATAGAGCAGAAAAGATTGGAAAAGAACATCAAGGCAAATGATCAGACAATGGAAAAACTACTCAAAGAATGTGAACAGATAAAAATAGAAGTCTTCAATAAACTCAACAGAAACAACATAAGAATCATTGGAGTCCCAGAGATCCAGGAAGGAGATCCCCAGGAAGAAGCAACAGTCAAAGACATCATCACAGAGAAACTTCAGAGCTAAAGACTGCATGCAATCAAATCCTGTATGCCCGAAGAGTACCAGCTAAAAGAGATCCAAGAAAAACAACCTAAGACACATCCTAAGACACAATGATGAATCTTATAGCTAGAGATAGAATATTAAAAGCAGCCAGATCCAAAAGGGAAATTACATTCAAAGGAGCATCCATAAGATTTACAGCAGACATGTCACAAGGAACTATGAAGGCAAGGAGACAGTGGTGAGATATTGTGGAAACACTGAATGAAATGGATGCTACACCTAGAATACTGCACCCAGCCCAACTCACGTTCAGGTTTGAAGGAAGGATACATAGCTTTATGGACAAGTAACAGTTCAGAAAGTTTACAGATGCAAAACCAGCCTTAAAGGAAAAACTGAAAGGTCTACTTTAAGACAAACCAGACCAACTGACACATCAAATTATACACAAATATGACATTAAATCCATGACAATCATCTCCCTCAATGTCAATGGACTAAATGCACCAATTAAGAGACACAGAGTGATGAAATGGATCAAAATGATGAAACCAATCTTCTGCTGCATACAAGAAACACATCTGAATAGACAGAACAAACATAGACTCAAAATCAAAG
Source organism: Crocidura indochinensis (assembly GCA_004027635.1). Lineage (NCBI taxonomy): Eukaryota > Metazoa > Chordata > Mammalia > Eulipotyphla > Soricidae > Crocidura > Crocidura indochinensis. Next base: position 41,084 of record PVKC010000274.1, on the reverse strand, counting down.
ACTGAAGAAAAATCATCCAAGGAAACAACACCCTTAAAAAAGCATGGGTAGCCATATTAATATCATATGACACAATCTTTAGACTCAGAAAAGTTGTAAGGGACAAAGATGGACACTTCGTACTAATCAAGGGATATGTGCAACAGGAAGAAATCGCACTACTAAACATATATGCACCCAATGAGAGACCAGTAAAATATCAATACAATTACTGACAAATTTGAAAGAAGACATCAATAATAACAAATTAATTTTGGGAGACCTCAACATGGCCCTGTCAACACTTGATAGATCAACCAAACTGAAACCCAACAAAAATATACTAGCCCCTGAGGCCGGGGAGATAGCACAGTGGTGGTGTTTACCTTGCAAGCAGCCAATCAAGGACCTAAGGTGGTTGGTTTGAATCCTGGCATCCCATATGGTCCCCCATGCCTGCCAGGAACTATTTCAAAGCAGATAGCCAGGAGTAACCCCTGAGCACCACTGGGTGTGGCCCAAAAACAAAGAGAGAGAGAGAGAGAGAGAGAGAGAGAGAGAGAGAGAGAGAGAAATGGAAGAAAGAGGCCTAGTAGATATATATAGAACACTCCATCCCCAGAAACCTGGATTCACATTCTTCTCCAAAGCACATGGGTCATCCTCCGAGATAGACCACATGCTGGTACATAAAACATACCTCCATAAAATCAAGAGGACAGAAATTTTGTGGGCTACTTTCCCTGACCACAAGGCTCTGAAATTATATGTTGAACTACAAAGGGACACAGAAAAAGAACTTTATTTATTTATTTATTTATTTTTTTTGGTTTTTGGGTCACACCCTGCAGTGCTCAGGGGTTACTCCTGGCTCCATGTTCAGAAATTGCTCCTGGCAGACACGGGGGACCATATGGGGCACCGGAATTCGAACCGATGACCTTTTGCATGAAAGGCAAATGCCTTACCTCCATGCTATCTCCCGGGCCCCAGAAAGAAAAAGAACTTTAACAACTGGAAATTAAACAGCCTGCTACTGAACAACCAGTGTGTCTGAGATGAAATCAAAGAGGAAATAAAAACTTTCCTGGAAACAAATGGCAATGAAGACAGAAACTATCAGAATCTATCTTCAACAGATGAATGGCTAAAGAAACTGTGGTACATATACACAATGGAATAATATGCAGCCTTTAGGAGAGATGAAGTCATAAAATTTTCCTATACATGGATGTACATGTAGTCTATTATTTGAGTGAAATAAGTCAGAGGGAAAGAAATAGTTGCAAAATAGTCTCACTCATCCATGAGTTTTAAGAAAAATAAAAGATATTTTTGCAATAATTCTCAGAGACAAAGAGAGGAGATCTGGAAGGTCTAGCTCACAACATGAAGCTCACCACAAAGAGTGGTGAGTGCAGTTAGAGAAATAACTACACTGAGAGCTATCATAACAATGTGAATGAATGAGGGAAGTAGAAAGCCTGACTAGAATACAGGTAGGGATGGGGTGGGAAGGAGGGAGATTTGGGGCATTGGTGATGGGAATGTTGCTCTGGTGAAGGGGGTGTTCTTTACATGACTGGGACCCAACTACAATCATATTTGTAATCAAGATGTTTAAATAAAGATATTGATAAAGAAAGAAAAAAGAATAAAAACTGCACTATCTAAATTGTTTAATAATTCTAGCTTTCCATTTAGAACTTGAGAAATCAACATTTTTATAATAGGGTATATAAAGGTATGTTTCTTATAGCATTAAATATGAAATAGTAAAATAAAGTTTCTATTTTTACTATTGATAAATTGGCTAAATAAACTAATGTAGTTGTACTGTGAAAAATAAACTACAGTTTGAAGAAACGAAGATCTATAAAACACAATTATATGAAAATACATCAAAGACTTATTTTAAGTAAAACAAGCAAATGCAAAATGATCCATGCAATATATCATTTACTCAATGTACACATGTAACAGCTATACACATGCAAACATATTAGAGAGGGAGACTATTCCCAAAAAACTATACATGAGAAAAAGGAAACTCAGAGATTAACCTATAAACTATAGGTCCAAAATAATTTCAAACTATCTTTAATCTTTTTGTATAAGGAAAACATTCATGTGGGTTTGTGTGGTTATTATATAAAATATATAGACCAGATTTATTTCAAGAACTAATTTGGAAGTCCTTAATCTCTGCTCCTTACATTCAAGCTTATATTCAAAACAATCTTAACACTGGGCAGAGCTGAGAAGTCCATTGATTGTAGGGAGAGAAGGAGGAGATTTAGGTAGAAGATAGGTATATATAGATAAGTTAAGGAAGAGCAAAGTTTGTAATTTCAAGTGTAATGTGAACAAGTCTAACAAAATACCTTCTAATTATAATGTTCTAATATTTTGGAATATCATAATTTCAAACATTTGGCATAATGTGTCTTTTGAACAACATTTATATGAACCTCTAGGCCTTTTAGCAAGTAATAGATCAAGATGACTTCTTGATCAATGGTAAGTAGCTTTCAAAGTCAACTAGTATTTTCTAAACCAAGTCAATACTCATTTATAGAAAACTTGGGGGCCGGGCGGTGGTGCTGGAGGTAAGGTGCCTGCGCTAACCTAGGACGAATCACGGTTCGATCCCCCGGTTCCCCAAATAGTCCCTCGTGTGTCTGCCAGGAGTGACTTCTGAGCGAATAGCCAGGAGTAACCCCTGAGCGTCACTGGGTGTGGCCCAAAAACCAAAAAAAAAAAAAAAAGAAAGAAAGAAAGAAAGAAAACTTAATATGCCAGGTAGGGACATTGGGTCACATTATGAAAAGCATCATCTAATATAAATGTACAAGCACAGAAAGACAAATAGTAGGTAGGAAAGAAAAACTGTGATTAGTCATTAATCAGATGATTCTCTCAGCAGACATATGCCAACCAAAGGCAGGGAAGAACCATAATATTGAGATGGGAAAAGAAACTGTGGACAACTTAAAGACACAATTTTATTGGAAACACAGTGGTGCATGCAACCTTAGAACAGAGAACATTTAATGTTAGTATTTAAGTTTGTGCTCATAAAAACTTAGATTTTGCTGCTGAGAGGTTTGCTAAATGCTTCAGATATTACAGAGATACTATAAACGTTCTGCTTTCCTTCAACTCCTTATTTCTCCCTGATTTTTTTCTTTTCGTTTTTGTTTGTTTGTTTGTTTGTTTTTTGTTTTTTGGGTCACACCCGGCAGTGCTCAGGGGTTACTCCTGGCTCCATGCTCAGAAATTGCTCCTGGCAGGCACGAGGGACCATATGGGGCACCGGGATTCAAACCGATGACCTTTTTGCATGAAAAGCAAACGCCCAACCTCCATGCTATCTCCCGGGCCCTCTTTTTGTTTTTTTTGTTTTTTTTTGGGGGGGGGGGCGAAGCCACACCTGGTAGTGCTCAGGTATTATTCCTAGCTCTGCACTCAGAAAATACTCCTGGCATATTCAGGGGATTATATAGGATGCTGGAGATCTTACTCTGGTTGGACTTCAAGCCTCTCTTGCTGTTTTTTTTTTTTTTTTATTTTTTTCCTTTTTAAAAAAAATTTTGGCCACATCGGTGATGCTCAGGGATTACTCCTGTCTATGCGCTCAGAAATCGCTCCTGACTTGGGAGACTATATGGGATGCCAGGGGAACAAACTGCAGTCCATCCTAGTCTCCCTGTTTTTCTTATAGGCAAAAAATAGCCTGCAAAAATAATGGCATTGAAATCAAGTCATTTAAATTTTAAATCCTGACTCTACTGACAGGTTGGTTTCATTCTCCAGTTGGTGGGTCAATAATGAAAAGATTCAGCATTTTTTTTTTTTGGTTTTTGGGTCACACCCGGCAGCGCTCAGGGGTTACTCCTGGCTCCATGCTCAGAAATTGCTCCTGGCAGGCACAGGGGACCATATGGGGCACCGGGATTCGAACCAATGACCTTCTGCATGAAAGGCAAACGCCTTACCTCCATGCTATCTCCCAGGCCCAAGATTCAGCATTTTAAACAATAAAGACTTAGTCCTGCTTTTACTATATCTCCAGTGGGAGATGTGAAGGGGCATTATAAATGTCATATTCACCAAGATATGGGATGGTAATGGAAAAATGAGCATTATAAATACCACATTGAGTCTTAGAGGTCTCTTAGGTGCTGATATTTGTCACATCTACTCATATTTTATTGGTCAAAGCAAGTCATATGACCTGCCAACTTCTAAGGGACAAGGAAATTCAATAAATTTCTTATTAAAAAAAAGTAGAGAGGTATGTATATTTGGGTAAATCGTTTGGGTAATAATTACATCTATCATTAGTTATGTGGCCTTGAACAGGTTTCTTAACACTGTACTTTGATTTTCTTATCAAGGGAGATATTTATACTAACCAATAATGATTGCAAGCCTATAGATGAGCTTTGCATAATGGATGACAAATAATGATAAAATTTTCACTAAGTATTGGCTTTATTATAGCTTGGAATTAACCAAATCCTTGAAGTAATTGACTTAACTCTCCCCTAATCATGAATATCATGGGCCATCTCACTAGAAAGTTTGAGCAGGCTAGTTTCTTTCTGATGAATTTTCTATCTTCAAAGTGTCAAAAAATTTTGTCTGAAATTACTAAGAAATCTATGGCATTGTAAACAGCCTCGATAGTAAATCCAGAAATGAAGCTAATATTTTCTGATGATTTCTGATGATTTTGCTGTGCCACGGAAAGAATGGCATGTGGTTTGGGAAGTTTAGGGTAAAGAGAGGGAAAGGGCACAGGAGAAATGGAAGTAAAAGGTGTATCCATAAAGCTTGGTGTCAAGGACAGATATCAGGGAAGTTCTTTTTTTTTTTTTCTTGGTTTTTGGGCCACACCCAGTGACGCTCAGGGGTTACTCCTGGCTATTCACTCAGAAGTCGCTCCTGGCAGGCACAGGGGACCATATGGGGAACCGGGGGATTGAACCGCGGTCCGTCCTAGGTTATCACAGGCACCTTACCTCCAGCGACACTGCTGGGCCCCCAGGGAAGTTCTTGATGCAGAAATATAAGGATGAGCAGGAGGCAGACGAGCAGATGGGAGTTATTTTTAAAAAGAGACAGCAAAAAGAAAAAAAAAAGTTGTTGTTGAGAATGCTATAGACAAGGGAGTTTTAGAGCTACAGGTTGGAATACAGTTTGGGAGTCCTAAAGAGAAAAATGTCTGCTGAGTTGAGAATTTGGAACATTGGTTTGGTTAGAAAGAAATTCTTTGAGATGATGGGAAATTTTATCCCATAGGTATGTTATTTTTTACAAGAATAGGAATACTGTTGTTTAAGTCAGGAAATAGTTTTCAAGTAACAGAAAACTGACTTTCAGATGGCTTAATCAGAAAGGAAGCTTTATTAGTTTGCATGATTGCAACGCCCAAGAGGGGGTACAACTTTAGGAAAACAGCATCTGAAAGCTGAAATTATGCCACGGGTGTCACTGACATCCTTAAGTTCTATTTCTCAGCATCATTTAAGCTCCCAAACAAGCTCATTTTTCTTGGTGCCAGATGTCAGCTAACACCTCTAATTTGCAGCCAATGTCCCCATAATTCTTATTGAGAGAGTACTTGTCTCTTAGATATTTATAGGAAGGCTTTAGAGATTTTTTTTGGATATGTGTACAAACACATTCCCGAACTTATGGTTGTAAGGGTCAATATGAGGTTCTACTTGCTATGCGTGGGTCACATGACTAACCCCAGATAGCTACTCTCTATTTAAACTACATGAACAGGAAGAGGGCCAGAGCCATAGTACAGCAGGTAGAGGGATTTCCTTGCCTGCAGTCAGCCTGGGCTGATCCCCCACATCTTCGTCCCTGTAGTCCCTCCAGGAGTGATCCCTAAATGGAGATCCAGAACTAAGTCCTGAGCACCACTGGGTGTAACAAAAAATAAACGACACCATTTTAATGAAAAAGCAGAGATCAATTCTCTACTGGAAATATAAAACAATAGTTTACTTAAATTGTTGGAAAACTAGGCTTGGCAAACAAGAAATGTAAATAATTTTCATAAGCCAGATCACTGCAGGGGGGCAGCACCCACAGCTCTTCTTCCTTTCTGATAACAGCACCCTCAACAAGTATGCAGATGTTCAAAGTGTTGGCTTATCTCCAGCATGGAGGAACTACCAAGACCCATGTTGTTGTTGGGACATGAGTTCTGAACAAGAAGGGACGCCATTTTGTAAGAACCACATGCTATAAACCACATGTTAGGTTTCCACAACCCTTTTCCATTAACACCACCCTCAAGCTACCTAGCCATACTAGGTGGCCTATCAGGGAAGGATACAAGGGAGCAGTAAGAAGGTAGTCCTTGACAAAGCTAATCATTTTAAAGATCATCAGAAATCTAGAACCTCCTTATATCACTTCCCTATATAATCCTCATGTATGACTTTGGATGGGGTTCATCTTCTTAGGGAGATGGCCCTGGCTAGCCAGTTTGAGAGCTGTTGGCAGATGGATTAAAGCATTCAACTTTACTCCAGTTGTGTGGTCTAGTCCTTTGACCCTGGACTTTAACAGTGTCTTCCTCTATCCTACAAATGAGCACTGTCATCTCTGCCTAACTCTTTGACTTCCATGTGGAGTGGGGAGGGAGGCAGGGACACAAAGACCCTTTCTTTATATCCCCGAACACTGAGAGCTGGAGATCCTGTTAATTCCTTACTTGCACATATCTCCAGGTCTCCACACTTTTATCTAAGTACTGGTTTAAGTATTCCTTTGCTACAGAGACACCAGGAGGTAAGAGGTAAATATCCAACAGTTGGAGTGGAGCTAACTGAAGAAGAAAAATTGGGGGGCCGGGCGGTGTCGCTGGAGGTAAGGTGCCTGCCTTGCCTACGCTAACCTAGGACAGACCGCGGTTCGATCCCCCGGTTCCCCATATGGTCCCCCGTGCCTGCCAGGAGCGACTTCTGAGCGAATAGCCAGGAGTAACTCCTGAGCATCACCGGGTGTGGCCCAAAAACCAAAAAAAAAAAAGAAAAAAGAAAAAAAGAAGAAGAAAAATTAATTTTATTTGAATATCAGACTTAAAAGTCTCAGAGATTGGGTTGGATTTGATATGAAACAAACTAAATTGCTTCTAGAGCAAAATAAACATACAATTTGAAACCATTCCATTTCAATTAGCAAACCTAGGCTAGTTCTTCAAGGTCTACTTCAGAGATCAGTCTGTTCTAAGCCATCACCATCTCTGCTAGAAGAGATTAGTTGTTTCCTTTTACCTTGATCCCATAATCCATGGATCACATCCATTAAAGGACTTCATTTCTTCGAGGTCAGACTTTATTATTCATCATTGCTTATATGTCATCAGTTCCTGGGCTTTAGGTAGGCACTTAATATAAATGAGATGGATGCATGAATAGACTGTTTATGCAGACTGAGCTGGAAAAAACATTAGGAGTTTATAAAATCCAAATCCTGGGTTATGAGAGTTGAAGAAACTGTCAGCTAGCAAGGGCAAGTAACTGGCACAAAAACACATGGAAAAACCATTGCTCTGTGAATTAAAGTGAACCAATATTCATTCCTGAGTTCATTCATTTTCAATTCCTCCCAACAGGGGGTCACTCATTCTCAGTATTTTACATATATTATCTCATTCCCTCTTCCCAGTATGTCCTATTATTCCTTTTTTAATGATAAGGAAGCAGAGGGTCAGAAAAAATATTTGCGAAAATGTTGTCCCAATGCTCTTAATGCTTCAGCAAGCAGTGTTCAACTCTGTCTCAGATACTCTTCCTGACTGGCAGAAAGCCTGAAAAGCATCTGGATTCCAGCCTGACTGCCTAGAGGAGCTTGCATTCTTTTCTGTCTCACTCCTTTCCTCCCGGCAGAAGGCCCAGTAACCTGAAGTAGAAACAACTTAAATACAAACCAGTGTGGTGATGCCTTCTAGCTGCCACAGAGAAAGCAATATGTTTGGGGAGATTCACACGGTTGATTTCATGGCAGAATCAATAGATTGGTGGAAGAACCATGCCCAGATATGTTTACAATGCCCATCATATTGGAAAGGTTAAAAAAAATCCCACAAGGGACCATAGAAATCTCCTCCAAACTAGATGATTTTACACTGAAATTGTATGCCTTAAAATTTTCCTTAGAAACCCCAGTAACTAAGGCATAACATATATGTATGTATATATACATATACATAAATATATATTTATTCTTGATCACAATACTCTTTTTTTTCCTTTAAGACATGTGCCTAGAGTTCTCTTTTATCTTGGGCTTTTGGACTTAACCAGAATTGATTATAAATAAATGTATTTTTGCCCACATAAAAGGCTAGCCTTGACAAAGTTCTGATGTGAACATAAATAGCATCTTCATGAGTGTATTACATATATTCTCTCTTGATTTTCATGACATCACTAAAAAACATTTTTCCACTTGACCAAAGAAGAAAAATGATTCATTTTATAGATAAGCAACCTTCCTAGTATTCATCTGGGGATGAGTACAACATAGAGTCAAATTGGATAGTTTGACCTGAGAACACACATATATAGATTCACTGAATACAGTTCTTTTCAGAAGCTCAAAATATTAGACCCCACATCCCATTTTGATATCTTTCTAGCTATATAATTGTACAAGTCTTAGTTCCTCTATAAAATGGAGCTAAAACGACTATTTTATAGCACTATATAATTATCAAAGTTATATATATGATATATTATTAAATATAATATTTACAATGGTGGCATGGAAAACTTGGAATGAAGACATAGTTGCATCTATAATCTCAAAGAGCACAGTGTGTGTGCTCTTTGCCCTCAGACAAATTAGTCATGCTCTTTTAACTTAGACAAGGAACCTCTATGTGAACAGTTATATTAATTATCTAACTCTTAAGCCAAGATTTGTGGAAATAAAAGTATAAAGATCACATGGAAAAATACACACAATGTGAATGCTTACACACATACACATTTAAAATAGGCGGAAGTGTTTTCAAATGTAAAAATAGGTGTATATAAAAAATTTAGTATGGTGGTTAAAAAAGATAAATCTGAAATAGAAGATAAACTGTCCCTACCCAAAGACAAGACTATCACATGCAAGTTACAAAAACTTGTTGGGCCCGGAGAGATAGCACAGCGGCATTTGCCTTGCAAGCAGCCAACCCAGGACCAAAGGTGGTTGGTTTGAATCTTGGTGTCCCATATGGTCCCCATGCCTGCCAGGAGCTATTTCTGAGCAGACAGCCAGGAGTAACCCCTGAGCACCGCCGAGTGTAGCCCAAAAAACAAAACAAAAAAAATAAATAAAATAAAATAAAATAAATAAAAATAAAAATAAAACCAAAAAACTTGCACACATTAAATATCTCTGTGAGCATTAATTATCTTCTTTATATATGTAGATAGTAATAGTATTTACTATACAAATTTGTAATGATAAACTCACCCATGTTAGAAGCTAAACTAATTTCCTAATGTATAGTGAATACTCGATAAACATTGACTATTGCGTCTGCATATAAATATGTTTGTTTATGATGTTTGTAAGAAGGTATCAGATTTATTTATTTTAGCATAAGCTTTATGATATAATATTTAACATTTAATAATATTATAATATTATTTGATCATAAATAATTTGAGGGAAAAGGGCTAGAATGATAGTAAAGTGGGTAGGGCATTTGCCTCACCCTCGACCAAAGTGGATTTAATGCCCCCATACCATATGGTTCTCAGAGCACTGCCAGATATAATTCCTGAGGATCACTGAGTGTTGCCCACCAAAAAAAAAAAAAGATAATTGGAGATAGGAACAATAAATAACTAGAAAACTTTAATATTTTTTAAAATGTAGCACTTTCTTAAAAAAAACTAACTTCTACCACATGTCATTTATTCTCATCTATAGGGTAACTTCTCTAAGGAGAAGTCTCTAATATACTTAAGACACAATCTCCTTTCCTGATTATGCTTTTATAGGACTTTGTTCAAAATTCAACTATATGGCTTAGTGAGAATCCCTTCAATGGTATGATGCAAAATAAAATGTAGAGTCAGAATTATACCATTCATGATATTAAGTCATTTAAAAGCATTCTGTGACAATGAGTAGAATAGCAATTAAGAAAAAATAAAACAACCAAACAAAAAAGTAAAAATAAACTCAACTTCTCAAAAAGAAGTCAGAAGATTATAGCATAATCATTGTTAGAGTTGAAGGAGGAAATCGCACAATTGGAATAAAGCAAAAGAAAACTTTAACCCGTTGGTAGCAACAGCTCCAAAATTGGCCAGCCAGAGTCATCTCTTGTAGAAGACAAACTCCACTCAAAGTCACAAGCCAGTTTATAAAAGGAGACAATGAGGAGGTTCTAGTTTCTGATGATTTTAAAATGATTGCATGGTGTCTAGGATGCCTTTCTACTGCTTCCTTGTATCCTTTCCAAATAAGCTACCTGGTATGGCCAGGTAGCTCAGGGCAGTGTTAATGGAAACTTAGGCTAGAGAAAGAGAAGCATAACATGTGGTCTTGGACAAAATGGCATCACTCCTTGCTCAGAACCCAGGGCCCCACACCATAACAATAACCACATTGAATATATCGACATAATATACATCTATAAAATGCTCAATTTAAAAAGACAAAGAGATTGTCAGATTAGACCTATAAAGCAAAATTCACATTTATTCAGTTTACCAAAAATATATTTCAACTATAAACACACAATAGGTTAATGAAAAGCATGGAAATATGAACCATGTGAAAACTAATACCAAAAGTTCTAGATTTTTGAACATGTACCAGAGATAAAATGGCAATTCCAAGTGACAAAAAGAATGCAATGTTTAGAAAAAAGAAACAAGTCTCTTAAGATTTATCAACCTAGTATTAGATAGTATTAGAGATTTTAAATACAGAAAGCAAAAACTAATAGAAAGAATAGAGAAAATATACAAAGAAAAAAAAAGTTAAACAGATAGTAGTAACATTTCAATTAGACCAACTAGAGAGGAAATTAGAATGCACATAGAGTACAGAAGTCAGAACATCTATCAACAAATTTTATCATATTGGCCTTTACAGAAATACAATCAACAAAAACATACATATAAATTATAAATTTGTGTTATAAATGATAAATACATAAATTACATAAAATACATACATATATTTATGTATTATTTTGTCATACAATGGTTTATATAAGTCTTAGTAGATAAAAAGCATTCCAAATACACTTTCTATCAAAATAAAATTAAGTTAAAAATTCACAATTAAAAGATATTTAGAGTACCCAAGTATTTTGAAGTTAAATGGTATTTTAAATAAAAAAAATGTCTCAAAGAAAAGTTATAAGGAAAATTGTGATATCTAATTAAATTAGAAGTATGGAAAAAGCAAAAGATAAATGCTAATGCTAGAAAAAAATGAATGCTCTCAAATTGTGAACTTTGACTTGAAATAATGAGCAAATGCAAAGAGGTAAGTGAAAAAAAAAAGAAAAAGAAGAACAAACAACAAATAATAAGAAGCAGAGCAGAAAATAATGCAATAGAAAAAAATTGAAAAAATATAACAAAATTTGGTTCTTTGAGAAAATCAATACAACGATCTCTAATAGGAAAAAGTGAGACTGCAACTAATATTGTTTGAGTCTGAAGTCAAAGGATGAGTAAAGCAAAATAAAACTTTATTTCATCAGCAATGAGCCCCATACTGACTGGTCAGGGCGTCTTCCAGAGGAACAACCTGGCCCAAGGTCACAAGCCAGTTTTTATAGGGAGTGGATGAGGAGGGTTCTAGCTTCTGATGATCTTTAAAATGATTGGTTTTGTCCAGAGTACCTTTCTACCGCTCTCTTGTGTCCTCTCCACATAGGCTACCTGGTATGCTCAGGTAGCCTATGTGGTACCAGGTAGCTCAGAGAAATGTTAATGGAAATTTAGGCTTGAGAAAGGGAAGTCTAAGAGGTTTACAACTTGCAGTCCTTTATAAAATGGCATCCTTCCATGTTCAGAACCCAAGACCTCACCATATCAGAAAAAAGAAAAAGCTATCACCAGAGTTTCTATGAATATTAAACTAATAGAAAATTATATTACTTTATTTTAATAAATTTGAAATTCAAATACATTGAATAGTTTTTAAAGTGCCAAAACGAAAATATACATGAATTATGTTGTCTTTTAAAATGAATGTTTGAGCTACAACCAGCTTACTTTTATCTCTGTGCTCATGGAATCATTCTTGTCTGTGTTCATAGTGCCAATACAAGAAACAGTTACCTTTATACAAGGCAAACGCCTTATTTGCTGTACTACTCTTTAGTCCCATAGTCTATATCATTCAGAGACATTGAACTTTTAACTTTAAAAAATTCTACTTTTTAAAAACCTACAACTCGAAATAGTCTTAGGTGCAATCTTATCAAATTTTGAAGAAAAATATAACCAATTTTATTGATTTTTCAGAACAATGAAAATGTATAAATTCTTTTTTTTTGTTTATAGATAATAGTCTTGATAGAAGACTCTAAGAAAAACACAATAGAACTAATGAAAAATTTTAGCAAGGTCAGAAATGCAAGATCAAAATACAGAAATCAATTGTATATCCTCTACAATTATCAAGAACAAGAAATGAAGAAAATAATTCCAATGGCCAGAGAGATAGCATGAAGGTTAAGGCATTTGCCTTGCATGTAGAAGGTTGGTGGTTCGAATCCCGACATCACATATGGTTTCCTGAACCTGCCAGGAGCGATTTCTGAGTATAGAGCCAGGAGTAACCCCTGAGCGCTGCTGGATGTGAGCCAAAGCCCTCCCCCCCCAAATTCCATTCATAAGATCATCAAAAATAATAAAATATTTAGGGTTAAATCAAACAGAGGGGGCCGGGCTGTGACGCTGGAGATAAGGTGCCTGCGCTAACCTAGGACGGACCGCGGCTCGATCCCCCGGTTCCCATATGGTCCCCCGTGCCTGCCAGGAGCGACTTCTGAGCGAATAGCCAGGAGTAACCCCTGAGCGTCACCGGGTGTGGCCCAAAAACAAAACAAAATCAAACAGAGTATAAATTTTATACATTGAAAATTGGCAAATGTCACTTGGATAATGAAAATGTGATATATATGACATGCTGATGAATCAAACGGTACTGTCTTAATACTCCCAAACTGATATAGAGACCTTAATGGAATTAATTAAATCCTCTACGACTTCATTTTTAATAATAGGATTTGCTGGATGAGACTTAGAGAAAGTTATCTTACACACAGAAGCAATAGTCAAGCATACTGTGCTGTTAGTTAAAGCATAGGACTTGATGGACAGTAGGAATTCAATTAAAACCTGTACAAAAATGAACATGATCAGGGCCAGAGCAGTGACACAAGCAATAGGGCATTTGACTTGCTCACTCTAACCTAGGATGGACTGCGGTTTGATCCCCTGGCATCCCATAAGCCAGGATTGATTTCTGAGTGCATAGTCAGGAGTAACTCTCAGGTGTGGCCCAAAAAGTAAATTAATTAATTAATTAACATGGTCATTGTTTTAGTGGCACAGCTTTCACAATTTTAATTTATAGGATTGGTTGCAATCTTATTAATTAAATCGATAGATTAATAGATATACATTTATGTAATGTATGAGTAATGTATATTTCTTGTGTATATATGTATGAGAGTTGCTGTGATGAATGCATACTATGTATTATGTGCAGATTATAAATATATGTATACTTCTATATTTACTTACTCATATATTCTCATTGGTTGAGGAACTGATGAAAAGTATTCTTAATTCTTTTAATTCTTAATACTTTTTAATCTAATAAGAATACATTAGTATTCTTAACATTAGTATAAATATTAAGAATATTTTAGGGGCCAGAGCAATGGTGCAGTGGTAGGGTGTTTGCCTTGTACACAGCTGACCCAGGACAGACCTCGATTTGATCCTCCCACGTCCCATATGGTCCCCCAAGTCAGGAAGGATTTCTGAGCACATAGCAAGGAGTAACCCCTGAGCATCATCGAGTGTTGCCCAGAATTAAAAAAAAAAAAAGAATATTTTAGTTACATGGCATAGGTGCAAAGTAAAGAATGGCATATTTAAGATGATGGAACTCCAAAGAGAGACTTAGTTTTAGATATTCATAAACAAATCCAGCTATTAAGAATTGTTTGAAAAAGAAAATTATGCAAAAGGATCAGGAATATCAATCTGTTTTCATGTCTATCAATCAATATCTCATTTGACACTGGGATATTTGAATTTTAAGAGCTATGATCTTGACCTGTTTTCTTAAACACAATCAAACAAACAAAAATGCCATCTATCACTTTGACACCCATCAGCTCCATCACTCCACCCTTGAGTGTCTTGGAAAACTCAACAAGATTCAAAAGCAAAACTAAATGAGGCAACTGATCTAAAACGAGGAACAGATGTACTTTTCCAATAATTGAGAAGCAAGAAAACAAAAATCAAAATCCCAAACCCAAAAATCCTTTATCTCTGAATGTGAATTCCTGTTTTGTAAGGGTCCCTGAAGAACTATTTATCTGCTTCAGAGCTTCTATTTACAACAAAGTTTTGGGAGACTGTATAAAATATGGGCCGATTTTAAAATACGAAGGTGATAAATGAACAGATTTTTCCCAGATTGCTGAGCCAACATCAGCAGAACAAACTAATGTAAAGATATAATCGTGATTAATCTCTTGATTAAAATAATTAATCTTGGTTAATTCTGCATTTAATCATTTCTTTTTATCAATGTCTAACATGCAGTTATATAGAAATATTCATTTAGTCTAATGGATATTTCATTCCTCCAATTAGTCTGTTTATTCTAAGCTTCTAAATGCCTCAAATCCCAGCTCTTTCATTTGCAACAAACTTCAGTCCTATTAGCATAGCTCCACAGCTGAGTGTTCTTTTCATATTCTAAAAGTCCTTACAATGGTGGGTTGAGGACAAAAGGGAAGAGGAGCTGGTATCTGGAGAGATGGCTCTAGGGGAAGAGCACTTGCTTTGTAATTTTGAGACTATAAAGTTCTATACCCAGCAATGCAAGATTTCCAAGTACAGGCAAGAGCAACTCTTGATTGCAGAGATCAAAAGTAGCCCTTGGGAATCTTTGGTGTGATTTGCCATTAGAGCCCTACTCTCACCCTTCCTAAGAGTTCTAGGGAAGGTGTGAAGGAAAACTGAAGCGATCAGAATTATAAGAAGGCAATCTGGTTGACTCTTATCTAAGGTTTGCTTACTGTTTCTGTGTTTTTTAGTGGCCACTAATTAACTCTCATTGCAATTATATTGGGCATCTTATAAGATTCACCAGCCAGTTTTTCACATATGAAATCTGACTCAATTTCTGCCAAGATGTGGATTCATGTCTCTGTTTTATTCCTCTTATTTATGTGTGTAGCCGTAAAGGGAATGTGGGATTCTGGCATCTTAGGCTACCCTTGGTTTTTCCAAGTTTTGGTGAGAGATGCAGAAATCTAATGTGGTCTATCAAACAGCATGAGACTGGCCATGCATTTCTTTCACCTGGGCAAGGCAACAGTCAATTACTCTGCCCCTAATCTTTGACTCATATTTTCCATGAGTATGTTTTTCTCAAAGTAGTAATTCTGTAATAAAACATATTCTAGAAGTAAGGGATGTATCCGGGAACAGCAAAAAGATCTAACTGTATTTTTCCATCCTGAGAAACCACCTGGTTTATGGTTAGTGACTGAATGACTGAGTGATATTCAGGGGAAAGGGTTCCAGATGGGATGGAAGGAATGGAAAGGGTCAACTTGGGAACAGAGCTGCAGACAAGATACTACCCCCTCAACCCTTCAGAGTCATCATTTATTTTCACCCAACCATTTCTATTGTCACCACATTTGTTGGGTCCTACTAATGTATTTGAGTTAGTTGTTGATCTATTTATTTAGTCACTTATACTGCTTACCTCCCCTTTAGAAGATGATCTTCAGGAGGACATACATGATATTTTGTTCCTGCTATATGCTTAGAGCAAAGTCTGTTGCCTGACACCTATCAGCAAGGGGCAAATCCTTGTTGTGGAAAGAAGGGGGACTTTAGTTTCTGCTGGGGATCAGCTGGAACTGATGAAATACTGATCCTGTACCATGCTCAGGGTGCGTGGCTTTCATGCTCTATTTCATTTCTTCTTTACAGAAGCCTTTTTCAGTTGAGAAAATGAAGTTGCAAAAAAGCTCATAGTATTTAAGTACTATTAGTATGTCCTTGAATTATGCCATGCACTCTAAAGAAATCTATTCACCCTGCAAGACACCGTCCACTGGGTCAAGGTACTAAGTAGACTCCATGAGATTCTCTTGCTCCAAATGTCTCCATCTTGGTGTGAGAAGAAGGGTTGTAAGTGCTAGGACTTGGGTGTATTCAGTCTTTCTATAAAAGATAATATATTTCAAGTTATTATTGTGACTAGTTCCTCACCTTTATTTATTTTGAATAATTTATTATTTATTTATTTTATTATTTATTTGTTTCTCTTCTTTAATGAGAAGTAAATGAAATGGAATATAATTTTTTAAAAAAGAAAAATCTTCATCTCCCTAATGAAATTCCATTTTGGGTCAGAGTTCTTCCAACTCACCTCCACCTTTCCATGAATCTGTCATCGTTCAGATCCTTCCTTGTTCTCTAAGAAAGTAGTGGGCAAGATGCAAAATTCCATTATGCAATTTTAAAACAGATACTAAGATAATAGTGACCAGTCACAGGACTGTGACTCTAGTTCACATTTTTTGCTACTCTGTATAGATGTGGTCTGCAAACACACATAGATATCATCCATCAGCCTTGTTGTCTGAGGGAACAACCTTTAAGTCAGTGAGTGAAGAGAGAATGATAAACTATGGGCTATCATAAATATATATATATACATATAAATTCATACATATATGTGTGTATATCACTCCATTTTATACTTGACTTATGCCTATATGGAAAAGGAGACCAAAAAAGGCTGAAATCACATTGCTCATAAGTGATCTACTTGGGAATTAAGTCTATTCTCTTTCTAACTATAATTTTCTTTTAAAACTGTGTCCATGCACTCTCAAGACCTCCTCTGAATACCAAGGCCTTAGGTTAATCAACTCTCATGACTCAATCCCAGTGACCAGGATTTTTGTATAGTCAAAGGCTCAGTATCATCTTTTGACAGCTGTCATTTCTGAAATATCTTCCACATGCTGGTCCTTGCAGAAACTCAGTATAATACCCACACTAATTCTATGAAATATTTACCATGATCTCTGATGCAGATGATCAAGTAGAGGCATAGATGGTAAGAAGACAACTCATTCAAGGGTTTGCATTTGGGAAGTGGTGTGACAATGTTCAGTGATCACTCCAAATTGTGTTCTTTCCTCTGCACCAGTTTATCATGTGAGATAAAAAAGAAAAGGAAACAAAGGGGGCCAGAGCAGTAGCACAAGTGGTAGGGAATTTGTCTTGCACACAGCTAGCCTAGGATGGACCATGGTTTGATTCCCTGGCATCCCATATGGTCCCCCTTAAGCCAGGGGTGATTTCTGAAAGCATAACCAGGAGTAACCCTTGAGCATCACAGGGTATGGTCCCCTAAAGAAAAGAAAAGAAAACAAAGAAAAGAAATGGATGAGGGTAGGATACATTTGGCCTAGGTTGTGTCTTATAGCAGCTAGCCTTTTCAGAAGAGCTCTAAACCCAGATCAAGACCTGGGTAAAATGAGATAGGAGACAACGAAAATTATTTGCAAAACTTTCATTTGTTCATGGAGTTAAGTTTTGTAAGAATGCATCTACTAGGATGCAATACAAGACAAACAAATCCCACCTAAGAGCAAGGGCAAGCTCTGATTTTCTTAGACACAGTGGATTGCTCAAAATCTCAGGAAAATAATAGTGGAGGTTAATACTTTATTAGATTTTGTTCCTCTCATTTTTGGAATTCTAAACTTCTCCATAGTCTGTATGAAAGGAAAGATTGGTAACTCCTGTTT
This sequence comes from Crocidura indochinensis, assembly GCA_004027635.1. Taxonomy (NCBI): domain Eukaryota; kingdom Metazoa; phylum Chordata; class Mammalia; order Eulipotyphla; family Soricidae; genus Crocidura; species Crocidura indochinensis. Next base: position 23,014 of record PVKC010000274.1, on the reverse strand, counting down.
GTTGGGAGCTACTATTCTCAGTATCTCCACCTGCTCAATCCAAGTCCTCCTGGAGAAACATATCTCTGTCTCTAATGTTCTAAGGATGGCATTACTATATTATTGAAACGATTATGGATTACAGTGAGGGACCGTGGTAGCTGCCAGGCATGCTTAAAGCTAAAGATTTGAATATGATATATACCACAGGACTCTGAGATCTACCTGTAATATCCAGCTGTAGCAACTATAGTGGCCTTTGAAATGATAAAAAATGATTGTTTAAACACCACTGAGCTTCAGAACTAGCTAGAGTGAAAATAAGAAAAATATATGTCCTATCCACCCCTGCCTTCAAAACTTTTCATTTCAAAGAATCTGAGGAAGAGTGGTACACAGCCAGGAATGAGGGCCATTGTGTCTAGCATAATAAAAATAATTTTACATTTATTTTGTTTGAAGTTACAGCCAGTGTTGCTCAAGTCTTACTCTTGGCTTTCATATTATGCTCAAGGATCACTTCTACTAGAGTTCAGAGGATCATATAGGGTGCTGTGGATTAAACCCTAATGGGCTCTGTGCAAGGCAAGCACTTTATCTGCTATCTATCCTATCTCTCTGGACCCATAAAATGATAATTTTGCTTGGAATGTCTCTGCCTCATGTCCATATGTTAGTCTGATGATTGAATGGGAAGCTGAAAATTTGAACATTATTTTGAGATCATGCATTATGCCATCTCCTTGTTACTATAGGAATTGAATAAGATACTAGTTGATTTCAAATAGTTTCTTACCTTAGAGACAATATGGATTGAACAAATGATTATTCAAAGGCATTTTCTTTCCTCTCTGGCCCTAACCCAATAACTGAAAGATAAAGGATATCTCAATTCTTTTAACCTCAGGGTCATCCAAGGCAGAGAGAATACCTTAATTTCTCTTTAAGTGAGGCTTAGAACAAAGTATACCTAACTCAATTCTCCAAGATCATCAGAAGAGCAATACTTTTCTCTGGGAGAAATGAGTAAGTCAAGGTATAGTCAAGGTGTGTTTGTAGGCAGAGAAAAGGATGGATGACTTCTCACCCCTTAGCTCTGACATACTTGGAATTGTTCTAATTCAACAGATGAATCTCTTTTATGTCAAGTCTGAAACTGGAACCCTTTAGTGAATCTTATAATCCTTCTTAATTGGGAAATGCAACCTCAAACTCCAGTGGATATAAATGTCACTGGTGTTTGGACACAGTGAGCTGTGTTTTAGAGGTGACTTACTCCAAGGTTTAGTCAGAGCTGCAGGGCATAGGGCGGTCGATGGCAGGTTGTGTGTGCCATTTACAATATTGGAATTGAATTTTTCATGACTGGGACCCATCACCCTATGGAGTCAGATCAATGTGCAGAGCATGACGCAAATTCAGGCTGGATTTCCACATAGCCTGCTACCCCCAGATTTTGACAGTCAGTTCTTCAATCAATAAACAATTACTAAGAACCCTGCTATGGACTGTGAAATGGGTTGGGGATTTATTTATTGCTGCAAAATTCAAACTGTGCATGGGACATTGGCACAGGCATTCATTCTTTCATTAAGAGGCCTCTTATGAAGCTGTTCTGTGGTATCTAGAATTCTTGCCAAAGATATTGCTGAATTTCCCCTCAGATTCTATCCTAAATACTTTAGATATGTTTTGTCATTTTATTGGGCAAAAACTTCATGTGATAAATAATACCATTATTCCCCCTTTAAAGGCATTAAAATTGAGATGCAGTAAGGTCACAGCGTTAGTACATATGAAGTTTAGTGATAGGGCCCAGACTATATTGTGCAACAGTTAATGGGTGCTTGACACAGTTGTTAGATCTTAACTGTGGGCAATGAAGTTTGTGGTCTGGGCAATAGATTTCCTACTGCTTCAGAAAGAATCATATTACTTGTGCACCCTATTACCTGTACAGTCTCTTGTAGATGGTGTAAAGTGCTCGTGCATTGTTTACTTCATCATAAAATGAAGAGAAATAATATTTCTGATATTTAGAGTTGTTGTTAGGATTGCATGACAAAATAAGGTAAATGCGTAATTTATTACAACACTAGAAATTGATCAGGATTATTAATTAGATATAAAAGTTTTTGTATAATTATTAAATATGATAAATATGTCATTTATAAAATCACAGTTTACTGAAATAGGAAGACTATTTTTTATGGTTTTACATTCTTAGTAATTTGTATGCAAGAGTAGAAGAAGGAAAAGATATACTGAGAGTTTTCAAAAGGTTCCTTTGAGCTTATCTTATATTTTACATCTATACTTCCTATAATGCTATTCATAAAGTTGGTGCTACCTAATAGTACATATCTAATTAATCCATAGATGAAAATGATAAGCTAACATTTTTCTCTCAGAGCAATGGGTCTCTTAATTCCATGCAAGGTTCTGAAAAAGAAAATATTGAAGTAGCTTGAAGTCTAGATCATAAAGCAATAGCAGACTGCAGAAATGAGGAGAGTAGTGTGGACCCATGTGGTATAAATTAATGAATGAATGGACAAGAAAAATCCAAGATACCATTGGAGGGCTGGAAGTGATCAGACTTCTGAGGCTAAATATACTGCTCCTATAATATAAAGTAAGGAATGAGAATTAGTATTGACAATATATCTCAAAGAGATGGACAGCATGCCTGACATGTGTAAAGCCTAAAGTAGATGCTCAGTAGGGCATGCGCACACACACATACATACACACATTCACACACATACACACACACTGGTGGACCCCAGCACCTACATGCTGAACACCATATTTTAGTCTGAGCAATGAATTATCTAGTTCAAACTTATAAGGACAAAAACTGGGTACTTGGGGCTGGAGAGATAGCATGGAGGTAAGGCATTTGCCTTGCATGCAGGAGGATGGTGGTTCGAATCCTGGCATCCCATATGGTCCCCCGAGCCTGCCAGGAGTGATTTCTGAGCATCGAACCAGGAGAAACCACTGAGCACTGCCGGGTGTGACCCCAAAACCAAAAAAAAAAAAAAAGAATAACAACTGGGTACTCATCCTCTCCCACCACGAAGATTAACAAAAGAATATTGATCTCTGATTTGCTCACATTAGTACATGAAGCACCTTTCTTTTGGGATATATCTAGAACATTAATAGAATTGGGGTACATATATAAACCCCATCTAGTCCATGTGATAAGTTTGTGAAATTCTCTCTTAAAGATTTATTTATTTGGTTTTTGGGTCACACCCTGGCTCCATGCTCAGAAATTGCTCCTGGCAGGCACGGGGGACCATATGGGGCACCGGGATTCGAACCGATGACCTTTTGCATGAAAGGCAAATGCCTTACCTCCATGCTATCTCCCAGGCCCCTGTTTATTTGTTTTTAATCAAAAAATAGATCTGACATATTGGTCCCCAAATGATGCTGAACATCAGCTGATTTCCCTCTGGCATGAAGAGTCTTCTCTGGATTTTCCAAAAAGCTCAGCATGATAGATAGCAAGAAGTTTATTTGTAGAGGGAGCCCCAATTTCTTTTTATATACAGAAGTTTTGCTTCAAAGAAGCATTTACCCCCAACCGGCTGCTTCTTTTCCCAGAATCAATCACAGGTTATTTTGGTACCTCCTTGTCTTTATCTTGCAATCACTGTCCCAATATAGATGCAAATATTGTTTTCTAAGTCAAAAACACCTCCTACTCTCCCAGAGAGATTTAGCAGCTTCCTCATTCCTAATTCTTGTGGCAAACCTCTCATTTTCCTTTCAAAGGGGGTATTCATTTGACCTAGTTCACTAAATAGGGTCTGTACTATGAAAAGCCACAGTCCTTGGAGCTGAAAAATGACATTTCCTCCTCCCTCCCTCCTCACACTCCTAACTCATAACAACTGACACAAAGTTGACAAAACGAAAACCAGTGAACTCTCTTGATGTCTGTAGAACTTCCCTTTGTGCTTTCAAATGAACAGTGTTTACACTTACAAAGTCGAATCAGATCTGTGTTGGGCCCAAGCAAGACTTAGCTGAATTTTGGAGTAAAATATTAAAAGCAATAAGATCCAGAATCCCAGAAAAAAAATCTTTGAAAGGCATAGGCACATTCATGTAAGATTCTTCCTTTTTATTTTTTGAAGTTTGTCAAAATTGAATCACCATGAATCACAATGTTACGAGATTATACATAAGTGAGTTCTAGTTATTTCAACTATGTTTCAACACCAATTCCTTCACTAACCATACATTTCCCTCCACCAATGTCCTCAATTTCTCTTCCACCCTGCCTTCCTTTCTGCCTTTCAGGCAGGCACTTCTTCCTTTCTTTTATTTTCTTTTCTAAGCACGATAGTTGGCAATGTTTTTGTAGATAAGGTATTGGGCGCTCTTCTTCACCCTTATGGGATCACCAACTAGAGAACTATAACTTCTATTTCATGGTTTTCCTTTTTCTCTCTTAAATGATGGCTGTCTGCCTTCCTGCACTCATTGATTCAGCAAACACTGTTCTTTAACTATCACTGTTAATGTGTGAGGATAACAATATTCTCCCTCCCTCCCACACGTGCTAAGGTTTGATTCTTTCTAGTGGGAGCTTACTTTAGAGCACAGCTGTATATTATACACACAAACACACTCGGGCAATTATTTTATAACCACACAGCACTATGCATGCATGTGTGTTCGTCATTATGTATATATACCTTGAATAAAACATTGCCTGAGAAAAGGCTTACTACAATCTTAGGCAGCAAATAACTTTGTAGACATGATCTGGAGAATCTTCCAGAAACTTAACATTGAAGCTGGTTGATTGATCAGGAGTTCACCATGTAGATGAAGTTGTCAAACGAACCTTCCAAAAAGAAGTAACAATCTTTCAAAAGAAGTAACAGTAAATGAAAGAAACAAATATGTAAGCATTAAAGCAAATGAAATAATTAAGTAGCTATGAATATTCCCAGATACTAAATTGAGAAAATGAGACCACTGAAGTTTCTGATGTTTGACTAAACATTAGGCCCAGGGACTGGAGTGATAGTACAGCACATAGGATTCTTGCTTTATATGTGGTTGGCTGACCTGGGTTCAATCCCTGGCATCCCTTATGATCCCCCCAGCACCACCTGGAGAATTTCTGAATGCGGAGCTAGGAGTAACTCTTGAATACCACAAAAATGCCTACCACCACAAAAGAAAAAGAAAGAAAGGAAAAAAGAAAAGAAAGAAAAACAAGGCCGGGGGATTAAGGATCAGGTAACAGAGTGTTATGACTCCAGTGTAAAGTACTGGGTACCATGGGGAAGCATTTACTCAGTAGATATGTAATATTATTTCAATAAAATGGAATCATAATACAGTTTAAAGACAGGGACTGCACAGAACCTGGAGTTCAAAGAAAGTAAATTAAGGGTACAATTTGAACAAATTTTGGAGAAAAAGAATCTTAGCCACTTATTTTCTATAAACGAGTGCAGAAAAAAATTGATTTTAAATATAGGAAATAATTGCCTTAGGGAAGAGATTTTGTATCCTTTTCATGTTTTGAGAAGCATTTGAATTTTATTTATGGTGAACCCTCTTCATTTAACTTCATTTAAGTTTTTCCCTATAAGGTTGAGAATATATTAATATATGTGTGTATTTTTCACTATAAGGTTGAAAATATATTAATATATGTGTGTATATAGAGAGAGATAGATATAGATATATAGATGTTTTAGGGGGTTACCTTAACATATATCATAATTCTATTTTATTTATTTATTGTTTTGTTTTTGGGTCACACTCGGCAGTGCTCAGGTGTTACTCCTGGCTCTGTGCTCAGATCACTTTTGTCAGACACAGGGGACCATATGGGATGCCAGGATTTGAACCACCATCTCTCCTGGATCAGCTGCATGCAAGGCAAACACCCTATATCTGTGCTATCTCTCTGGCCCATACCATAATTTTAAATTATGTTTATTTATTTTTTGTCTTTCATCTATTTATTTAATTAGTGACTATTAAGATTTAATAGATACTATATATGGCTCTTGCTATTGGAGATAAAGAAGTGCTGTTGCTACAGTGAAAATTAAACAGTATTTTTCCTTTGTACATTTTGATAATTTCAGAAAAAAACAGAGACTATAAAGGAGTGTATTAGTATACAAAGTGAAAAGGCACCTTTTCCTTCTGATTCAAATCATCAGTGATTCTCAAAAGGTGGAAAACTATACCTACAGTTATAAATATAAATTTAATTTCAAAAAGACATAGGCTCATTTGAACCACTTTCAGTTCTCATTTTGTTAAGAAATTTACTTGGCTTTCTAGCATTCTAAATCAAAATTCAACATATGTATATTAAGGCTAACACCTCTTGGGAGTTACTTTAAACTATGTAGGTTGATTCATAAGACTTTTTCAATTTGAAAGTCAAAACAAGTACTGGAAAAGTGCATGTATTTACATATGTATGCTTGTGTACATATGTAGATTGATATTAAAATATATACTCATTTATAATTAGGTACATATAAAGCAGCAGAGTTGGAAATAGATTCAGTTATAGGTACACGGAGATAGTTAAGCAATTAAAACGAATTATATATAGTTGTGAGATGCAAATCTTAGAAAACTTTGTAAATATTTTGGAGTAGAAGTATCTATAATAAAATCTAAGTACTGAATGTGTCAATTAAGTCTCCTTATGATATAGATTAATTCAACTCTTAATACACTGTGTATTACAGCTTCCTCTGCCCCCAATTTTATTACATATATTTCCCTACATCCAAATCTTTGTGTATGTCTTCTCCACTATAATGACATCTTTCTTCTATGCAAAGCCAAATTCAATTTATCCTTAACAATCTATTTCAGATATTACCTCCTCTAAAAGTTGCCCTGCTAGAGTGTTCCTAATTTTTCGATCTCATAATCACATGATTCCTTCTTTTACACATTTTGATTTCCTTGTAGTATCGTCTACATAAATTTTACATAAATCTACCCTTTTCCCTAATATGCAATGATCAATTTTCTAGATAGTAAGAAACATGTCCTACTGGTATCTACAAATCTATTACTTTTGAAATACTCAGAAATTATTTCTCAATTTCAGGTCTGCCCTGTTGCAATTTCTATTCGTATTTCAGCAGGCTATTTAATTTCTTCTTTAGGGAAAAATGCCTTTACCAGATCCTTTGCTCATTTTTGATTAAATTATTTGTTTTCTTTTTTCCCCTTTATTCCTCCCATGCATTAAGCTCTGTCCCTATGGGAGTGGGGCGTGATAATTTGTTTTCTTGCTGTTTAACTATTCCTCATATATTATGGTCACTTACTCTATTCTAGGACTTAATCATCCATTTGGTTTGCAATTTTTCTTCTAATCTTTAGGTTAGTCTATAATATGCTTAATGGTCGCTTTTACTATATGAAGCATTTTAGATTGAGGTTGCTCTCATTTGTTGATTTTCCTTTTGTTGTTTGATTTCCTGTTATGTTTAAAATATCACTACCAAGACCAATGCCAACAAGCATTTTATCTATGTTTTATTCTAAGAGTTTTATAATTTCAGGACTTGGATATTTAACTCATTTTGATTAAAATATTTTGTGAGTGGTATAAGATAAGAGTTAGGTTATAACCTTGTGGATATGAATAATCAGTTTATCTGGCATTGTTTGTCAAATATATGATTTTTCCCATTGTTTATTCTTGATTTTCTTGACAAATGCTACCTGACTGTGCATGTTCAGGTTTAATTCACAGTTATCAAGTAAGTTCATTAGTATGCTTTTATTATGATACCATACTAGTTTTTGATTGAAAGTATTGCAATGTAAATATTTGAAAGTGTGATATCTTTGCTATTTTTAAAATACAAGCTTTGCTCTTTTTTAAACCAAAATTCCTTAGTCTATTTGGGGTCTTTTGTGACCCTATGCAAAGTGTAGAATTGTCTTCTTAATTTATGTGAACAATACCTTTGGAATTTTGATATAAATTGCATTCATAAATTGATTTTCTATTATGCCAATTAAAATAATACTGATCAACCTTACAAAAATGTAGAATTTTCTGCCATTAAAATTTATGTCTTATTAAATTTCTCTTATTGTTATTTCTTCTATAGTGTTCAAATGTACACAACTTTTACTTCTTTAGTTCTCTTTCTGCAATGTGGTACTGGGTGGGAAAAAAACTCATACCAATGGAACAGAATTGAAAGTCCAGAGACATGCATACATATTCAGTCCCAAAGATAGATCTTCAGGTATTTGGACAAATGAGCAAAATTATGAAGTAGAGCAAGGGAAGTTGCAACCGTGTTAAAAAAAAAACACACTGGTCATTCATGTCAAAAAGTGAATGTAGGCCACTATCACACACCTTTCAGATATCAATGCAAAAAAAAATTAAAAGGAGCCAGAGCAATTGTATAGGAGATAAAGCACTTGTCTTACATACAGCCAATCTGGGTTTTATTCCTAGCACCCTATGTGGTTCCCTGAGCACCACAAGGAATAAATACCAAGAGGCATTAGTGAATGTGGATCAAGTCAAGCTTCAGAGGATCATACGGGTACTGGGGATAGAACCTGAATCGACTGCATGCAAGGTCAGCACCCTGCCCTCTATACTGTCTTCCTGTCTCACGTGTTATTATTCTTGATGTTATTTTAACTGGAATTGTTTTCATAATTCCTTTTTTAGATTTTTTTTTTGCTGACATGTGAAAATATTTTTTTGTATTGTGATATCCTGCAACTTTGGTATGTTCGTTATTTCTTGCAAGTTTTTTTATGTATGTGTTTATGGATATATGTAGGTATGAATTCTTTGATTTTTCTACATATAGGGTTATAGTATCTGTGATCAAATACTTTTATTTATTTATTTATTTATTTTTGGTTTTGGGGCCACACTCCACGGTGGCACACAGGGCTGACTCCTGGCTCTTTGCTCAAAATTGCTCCTGGCAGGCTCTGAGGAACATATGGGATGCCGAGGATTGAACCCAGTTCCGTCCCAGGTCGTCTATGTGCAAGGCAAACGCCCTACTAATGTTGCTATCACTCTGGCCCCAAATACTTTTATCTCTTTCTCTCAATTTATTTGTTTTAGTAGTGTTCTGGTCAGATGTTTAACTTATTTTTAAGTGATTACTTTTGTTTTAACAATTGAAACAATATATTATTGTTCAAAATTGCAGTACTAACATGCCATATCAACCACCAAAGTGTCAATGTCCTTTCACCTGTATTCCTTCTTTTGCACTCCTCCCCAGCTCCATTAGATCACCATTCTTTTGGGGGCTTGGGGCCCACCCAGAAGCCCTCAGGAGTCACTCCTGGCTCTGCACTAAGAAATCGCTTCTGGTAGGCTCAGAGACCAATATGGGAAGCCGGGTGATCGAACCCCTGTGTGTCCTGAGTCAGCAGTGTATAAGGCAAACATCCTACAGCTGTGCTAACGCTCTAGCTCCATATCGCAGTTCTATTGACTATAGAATTGTTTCCATGGTTAGTTGTCTAATCCCACGTTCTGTTTCCTCATATTCCATAAGTGAATGAAAAATCATCTGGAGCGTATCGATTTATATCTGATTTAGTTCATGTAGCATGACCCTTTCCAGCCAAATTGTGGCTAACTGCTTGATTTTATCTTTTCTTGGGATTCTGATTAAAAATTTTAGCGTTATTTGGTATAATAGTAATGAAAGAAAGTGTTCTTGGTTTTATTTACCAATGAGTATAAAGTAATGTATTTTGCTTTTATTATTGTGTAGTATTCTATTGTATGATTTATTTATAAGTCAAAAAATTGGCTTTGCCTGCAATGCAAATACTATAATACCAATGGCATGAAATAATTATTAGGTTATTTTTAAGGATTCTAATTTCTTCATATGATTTATTGTGTAATTAATATTTCCCAAATAACAGGCATTTTATATTTTGTCAAATTTATCTTTGAAATACTTTATTTTCTTCTATTGATCTAGCTTTATGTGCTAGATCACTACTTTAAATCTGATAACATTAATATTTATCAAATTTTTATTTCTCTTGAATATCTTTTTCATGATTACTTTAATGTCATGGGTTTTGTTTAAAACATGAGTATTAGTTTATATGTTTAGCAAAATATATTATGTATAAGATTAATTTAGAGAGAATTAATAATTTATGGTAGTAATTTTTTGAGAAAATATTCCTTTTTACTTGTTGATGTAATATTCAAAATTCCTACTATATTTAAAGATACACATAATATGCAAAATCATGTATTCTAGGCAAATCAAATTATTTTTCACAGAAACTTTCATCTCTTTAAGATGTTTTAGGTTTGAATAGTGCCCACAATCACCTAGTGAATAGAGCATTATTATCTTTGCATTTTGAGAGTATTCACGTTCAAGTATGTATGACACCACTTCAGCATCTTCATCTTGAATTTAAAGTACATACGCAACTGAAATCAGAGGCATACTTAGTTGGATTTTAGAAAGTCAGTTTTCCCAAGAAACTTGGAACATACAATCTCTTTATGAGTAGACTTGGAAAGTAAAATTTCAGGAAGTTACTAACTTAACTAAAAATAATAAATAAATAAATAAATAATAAAATTAAATTTAATAAATAAATTTTACATATTCATTATTACTTAGTTATAAATACATAATTACATAATTTCAAGAATTGTCTTCAATATCAGTCAACATTACTTCTTTCCACTCCCTTTTCCAGTGATTCAGCATTAAAAAATCTAGATCTATTTCAGAATTAAATATCTAGGAGAAGAAAATAAAGATGTAGTAATGATCAAGAGATTCTTGAGTCAAAAATACTGAGTTCAGATGGTACAGTATTATAGTCTGGGACATACCATATTCTCAAGAGTTTTTAGTAAATTTAGGTTTTACTCCTCAACTAATGCTACTTGTACACCAGAACATGAATTGGTATGAAAGAAGTGGAAAACTGTAAAATATGAATGGTAAAATTTCTTGGATACTCACTTTTACTGGAAGAATATGAAAAATGTTGCTTTTACAAATTTATATCCACATATTTATGGGACCTGGGCTTCTGAAATTTTTGCAATAACACATCAAAGAAATGTTGCCTGAATATTGAATCTGATATGTGGCATTTCTGCTCTTTAATACCATGGTACTTCAAAGAAAACATAATAAAAAATAAAAATAAATGTCTTCATATGGAAGTACTTTCAGGTTATTTTTTTCCTTATATTTGAAATACAATCTCAGTTTCAAAGCATTGAGGAAATCTTAGTATATAAAACTCCTAGTGAGAAGTAAATGCTCTTAATATTTTGTTACATTCTCTTTGCTGTGATCATTGTGTATGTGTTCCTCTTTAGAAGAATTCTGAAGCCCAATAATACTTTATATAACAATTTATGTGTTGTTGTCAAATATTTTTCATTATTACATTATATTTCATATATTACATAATATATTTCATATATTACATTATATGTATTTTATATAACATTTTATATAATTCATATATTACCATTTCTCTTGTATTACTGATAATGGTTTACTATTATGCATGATGCTGTTAAAAATACTGATGCTATACTCAATTATATAAACAAAATTAATCTATTGCCCCAGCCTCAAAACAGGCTATGGACAATTTCACAAGTCAAAAATACCCATGTAAATCCCCCTGTGCCAATGATGATAGCTTTATTCGCATCTCTTAGATGAGTCAAGTGACAAGTAACTCTGACAAGTAATTCTGACTTCCAGATAGATTAAATCAGCATATGAAATAACAATAATAATATAACCTAACTATTCAATGTTATAATAAGCACAAGCCACATGTCAAGTGTTTTCCTAATCACTATACCACTTGATTTTTTCTATGAGATCGACCTTCTATTGCCATTACTTAATAGACAAAATGGTACCTATGAAAATTACCCCCCGACACACAAATCACAGTAACAATAAAATAGAATCAGACTCTAAGTGACTCTCCCAAAAGTTCATAAAAATAAAATTAACGGAATCAGAGTCCAAACCAGACGTACCAGAACTGATGAATTGTTAACATCAGATGCAAGTGACTGACATAGAAGACAGGAGTATCTGGGTAAATTATAGCAAGAATGTGAAATACTACACAGATGACCTGGCACACTGCTGATCACTTTCACATATCTCATTTAAGTTTCTGAAGACATTGTAGAAATATTTGTCTCATCCATAGAGGGGGGCATTGATATTCAAAATGTTAATTTTCTTGCCCAAACAGACATATCTCATTTGGGAAGAGCCTGCATTAGCTAGAAGAGTGTCACTGGAAAGTCCCCAGAGAGATATAAAAAAAAGTTTTATGGTACAAATTTAGTTTTCATATGGGTACATCTTTAAGTCATCAATGCCTTTTTTGCATGTAAATCTACAGAGCACACCACAAGCTTGCAGTATAAGGAGCATGTGTCCTAAATAATGGCTCTCTGGACACTCAGCCTAACTGTTAGGGTCTAAGCATGCTGAAAAATTGCTTACCTCCTGATTATATTGACTCCACTCCCAAATCATCTTTCTTTAAATAGACTGTTTTCAAAGGGTGAGTGCAGAGAAGTGACATTCTATTGCACAACAGCTAAGACAGATTACCAAAAAGGTTGGCAGCCTGGAAGAAAACCCTTCCTGAAGTTACAGATGTGGAATTAACCTTTACATTTATCCTACAAAGTGGGAAGATATAGGCAAGTGAGTTGTAACTGGGGAAATGAAAAAATGATTCTTACCCATGCTCAAGGAGGAAGCAGAAAATGCCCAAAGAAAACATTACATTTTGGGTGGGAATCTTATTTTTTAACTTTTATTATTGATTGATTGATTGCTTTTTGGGTCACACCTGGCAGCGCTCAGGGGTTACTCCTGGCTCTGCACTCAGGAATCTTCCCTAGCAGGCTGGGAAACCACATAGCTACTGGGAATCCAAACTAGGTCTCTATCAGGTCAGTTGTATGGAAGGCAAACTCCCTACCACTGGGCTATCTCTCTGGTCCCTTGGGAGGCTTCATTTCCTCTGCATCTTTCATCTCCCAGCTCTTTACAACTAAAAAATACACTGAATACTCCATTACTTGGAAATTGTCATCTCTAAGATGAAAGTAATAGTTATTTAGCACCAGCATTTAAAATTCTCTCTTTTTTTGGGGGGGGGGTCACACCCGGCAGTGCTCAGGGGTTCCTCCTGGCTCCATGCTCAGAAATTGCTCCTGGCAGGCACGGGGGACCATATGGGGCACCGGGATTCGAACCGATGACCTTTTGCATGAAAGGCAAATGCCTTACCTCCATGCTATCTCCCGGGCCCCTAAAATTCTCTCTTATAAAATTCTCTTTAAAAGATGTTCTATCTTATGTAAGAAGTCACTCAACAGAGTGACAAATGTTCAAGCCCTTTACATTTATTTATCTTACAGGATCTGGTCTCTGCCCTCTGCTCACACATCTCTCTTTCAGCACCATTTTATCCTTAACTTCCAGTCATTTGGATCTGTGTTCTGATCCTTCTCTTTCCTTATCTCAAACTGCTTCTGCTTTATGATTGAGCACATACTATTTCCCTTACGGTGCCCATTTCCTCTATCCACATTTCATAGTAACATCCCTCTTTCATTTTAACATCTTAAAATACCACTAACTTGCTCAAGATCTTCTCTGACTATGATATATAAAGGAAAAGTTTTGCCTCCACTCCCAATCACTCTCTATTACTTGCTTGTTGGCTTGGTAGAATGTATTGAAATGTGGTCTCTTAATGTATCCCAGGGTTCATTGTCTGTCTATTCTACTACTCTATTAGCTTTGTAGGAAAATATTTTAACCTCTTTTCTTCCTTTCTCATATCTTAAATTCTAGAAGAATATTTTGTTTGTAAAAGACATATAATGTCTTTTACAATATATGCAATATATATGTATTTAAACAATTAATCCTAGAATATTTTGAAAATATTAAAACTATCAGCTGTGCTTCTCTTCCTGATGCTATAGCTTAAAACCATTTATTTTTGTCTCATTATAAATGGAAAATATCCACATAAAGGGTTATAGACAAGAGTCCCTATGCACTACTAGAAATGATTCCTAAACACAGAGCCAAGAATAAGACCTAACACCACAAGGTCTGACTAAAGTAAATTATTAAATAAATAAAACAGAAGGAAAGGGTGTATATACAAGAGGAACAATCGTGGATCATGGTTTGATCCCTCAGCATCCCATATGGTCCTCCAAGCTAGGAGTGATTTCTGAGTGTATAGCCATAAGTAACCCCTGAGTGTGGCCCACCCCCCCCCAAAGTTCTGAGCCTTATCTCTGTTGATTATTAAGTATTATTGAAATCCAAATATCAGCTTTAAAGTTTTGATTTGTCATGGGACTTCTAGCTAAGGTAATGTGCCAGGTTGAATTGTACAATATTTTAAAGTTTATGAAAATGGTAAAAACTACAAAAACTCACTAGCAACATACATATTGTTTGAAACAGGAGAATGTAATGAATGAAAGAAACAGAGTATTTAGTCAAAGGGTAGTCAAGCTTTTAACCCAGCCTCCTTCCACTAATTCTATCCTATCCTATATTTTATTCTATTGTATTAATTATTATATTATATAATTACATTACATTACATTACATTACATTATATTATATTATATTACATTACATTACATTACATTATATTATATTATATTATATTATATTATATTATATTATATTATATTATATTATATTATATTATATTATATTGTGAATTAGAGGGTAGGACAGAAGTAAAAAATATTTATTCTGTCCAAATGGTCAGAGTAGAAGATTTAGTGACAAACTTCAAAGTATATGGTTAACAAATAATACTTTTTGGTTTTTCAGCCATACCTGGTGACATTCAGGGGTGACTCCTGGATATGCGCTCAGAAATCACTCCTGGCTTGGCAGACCATATGGGACACCAGGGATTGAACTATGGTCCATCCGAGACTAGCTCAGGCAAGGCAGATGGATGCATTACCTCTTGTGCCACCGCTCCAGTCCCTGGTTAACTACTTTTTTGACAAGAGTTGAGAACATGAAATGAAACAAAGACAGCCTCTTCATCAAATGGTGTTGGAGCAATTGGATAACCATTAGTTAGAAACTAAAGTTGCATTAATATCTCACACCTTACACAAAAGTCAACTCAATGTGGATCAAAGACCTTGAGATCAGACATGAATCTATAAAATACATTAAGGAAAATATAGGCAGATACTCCAAGACCTAGGCCTCAAAGGAATCCTCAACACTATAATGCCAATGACAAAGGATACAAAATCAAATATGAACAAATGAGACTACATCAAAGAAAAAAATTTCATCACTATGGCAAAGGACATACAGGCTAAAACTAAGATAGCTGAGTAGAAGATATTTGCACTGAACACATCTGATAAAGGGTTGATATCTAGGACCTATAAAATTTTCACAGAGATTAAACTCCCCAAATCCTACCAAAGTATGAAGTTAACAGATACCTCTCCAAGAGAGACAAGCAGATGGCCAACTGGTATATGAAAAAAATGCTCATCATCACTTATCATTAGGGAAATCCAAATTAAGATGACAATAAGATCTGCTCTTTCACCATTGAAAATGGCACATATCAAAAATACTGGAAACACTCGGTTGGCAGTGATATGATGAAAAATGAACTGTCATATGAACTGCAATTTCACTTTTGGTTATCTAACCCCAGGATAGATAGCCATTCAAAAGGATGTATGCACACTACTATTCATTGCAGCACTCACTATAATCCCTGGTGTCCCATATGGTCCGCCAAGCCAGGAGTAATTTCTGAGCGCATATCCAGGAGTCACCCCTGAGTGTCACCAGGTATGGTTGAGAGTTGAATCATCTTAGATATCTAACAACAGATAAGTGGACCATGATGATGTGACACAAATATAAAATGGAATACTACGTAGCTATAAGGAATGATGCTATCATGCAATTTGATGCAACATTGATGGAACTGGAATAGATCATGTTAAATGAATTAAGCAAGAAGAAAGACAAATGCAGGATGCTATCACTTATGTGTGCTACTTAGAATAAGTATATGAGGGAATGCAATAGTTTAAAGGGCATGTTTAGATCACCTTTGGCCTCTCGTATAGTGAAAAGAAGGAAAGAAATAGAATGGAAGAAGAGAAACATCGATGTGAAATAACAGGGAACAGGAGTCAAGGGATTCAGGTATAATGGTGGTGTTAAGGAAGGACATAGCTAAATATCCAAAAGAAGGAGTCATCAACACTGAACACCTGAGACCCAGACTTTAAGTTTAAAAAGACAAAATTTTAAAAGGCGCCTATCTGATGGCAGGTTTGAGGCTGGTGGTGGGGCGGGGGGGGATTGTATGGAGTGAACTCTGGGAATATTGGTGGAGGGAGGTTGACACTAGTGGCAGGACTGGTGCTGAAACCTTGTCTAAAACTCAACTATGAACAACTTTGTAAAACAAACTGCTTTAAATAAAAATATTAAAACTTTCTCCTTAGTTTAAAGAAATAAGACCTGAAAACTGGCCCATTGGAGGTTATGGAGCACTTTTCCATCTTGGTCATTTATCAGAAAATAATTCTTTGTTTAAAATTTTTATTTTTATAGAGTCACAGAGAAATTACAAAGTTATTTATGATTTGGTTTCAGATTAATCCTTTCAGAAGTATCCGCTTCATTCCAGCAATGTCCTCTTAACTCTCTTTGGCCTATACACATATTTTTGCACAGTGCTTTACAGTATTGTTGTTTATAGGGTTTCATACATAATACTTTCAGCATTACTTCCATCACCTGGTTAAATGCTCCTCCACCATAAGAATCTTACCCTCACCCTTACCCCCAGTTCTATCCTCCAACCTCTAAAATTGCTTATATTTTTGTTTAATATCAGTTTGCCTATTCTTTGTTTCCATTATTTGGGGGCATTTATTATGTCCTGCATGTAAGAGATCATGCTGTGTTGTTCTGTCTTACTTGCAATAACTTCACCTGATGCTCTTCTGCTCCTTGCATGTAGCAGGAACAAATCGCATGACTTTATCTTTTTCTGTGGCCAAGTAATATTCCATTGTATATATATACATATATATTATATATACATATATACTACAAACAATATATACATAGTTCATGTATCCACTTGTCTATTTGTGGACACTTGGGTTGTTTCTATATTTTGGCTATTGTGCATAGTGCTGCAAGGAACAGAAGGGGGGCAAATATCTTTTCTCCATTTTGCTTTAGGGTCCTTGGGATATATTCTAAGAAGTGGAGTTGTTGGGTCAAGTGGAAGCTCAAATCCTGCATTTTTAAGGAATATTCTTTTTGTTTTAAAGAAAGGAGTCTAGCCTTTCAACTAGTTTACATTCCCACAGAAAATTATTCTTGCTGAGATAGCCAGAGCATTAAAGTTTTGCATTTTTTCTCTCTAATCCCTCTAGACCTAATTAAACATATTATCTAAAGTGTGAATTAACTTTTTCAAGTTACTTAAATGCACCTTTAACTGAGAGGCAAAAATCTATCTTGGGCATTTAATGAAAGAGGGGAAGGGAGAGAACAAGGTGGAAAGAAAAGGGAGGAGACAGAAAGAAAGATAAAGAGTTGGGGGTAGAAATAAAATATTAGTGATCTAACAATTTCTTCAGCTAAAATTTTTCTGCCACATATTACACATACTTCATATTCTTTTTGTAATGTATGCATGTGTATATGCAGATGTATTCACACACAAGCATATATGAATGTGTATTTATATAGATATGAACATTGTATGCATATATGTATGTGTTTGTAAATGAATGTAAGCAATGCACAGACATTTGTACCTTTCATTAGAAAGAAAAGTTATTTTAAGATAAGGACCAAAAATAAAAATATATGACCTGGAGTGATAGCACAGTGGTAGGGCATTTGCCTTGTACACTGCAGACCCAGGACAGACTGGATTCGATTCCTGGCATCCCATATGGTCCCCTGAACTTGCCAGGAGCAATTTCTGAGAACAGAGCCATGAGTAATCCCTAAGCATTGTTGAGTGTGGTCCCAAAAAATAATACATACATACATACATATATATATATATATATACTCATATTTTCTTGTACTTCAACTAAGATATATAAGTAATTCTTAGTTTAAATAAGAGACTATTAATGAATTTTAGTAGTGATACTGTAATTAAGATAGGAAATAGAGAAACATGCAATAAGTTCCCCAAAAGAAAAAAACCCTGTTGTGAAGAAAACATAGCTCAGAGAATTGCCTGAGGATTATTTCAAGCTATAAAGGAAAATAATAATTAAAATAAGGTTTCAATAATTAAAAGCTCAAAATTGAGGAAATAACCAGTATTGCACAAAAGGAGCACTATATATTTCATGAAATAAATGGTGAACCAAAAATATATTATTATAGAATTAATGAATTGAACAGAAATCATAAGAATAAAATATATTCAGTTACAGGTAAAATAATTATATTAAAAACATCTTTAAATAACCACTGAAGAGGAAAAATAGACTAGATATGACAAGATTAAAAAGAGTTGAGAGGTAGTTTTTTAAATGGCTACCTCATGAAAGGAGAACAATAAACATTCTAGATAATGTCATTTAACTAAGTTATTAAACTGTGTCTGAATTGAGAAATTCTTCCTTTGAGCTTTTTGTTATTTGAGCAATAAATACTCAATTTTTCTACAGTTTTAAAAATATAGTTTTTTACATGTATCTAAAAGCAACATTGTCTAGGGATGGGGAATGAAGTCACTCCCGGCAGGACCAGGAGATGATATATCAGGGATCAAGTTCAGGTTGACCATATAGAAGGTGACTACACTTTATCTGCTGTACTATCTCTCTGGCAGCTAAAAGGAATACTATTACTGAAGTTTTAGAAAGAAGAAAGTAATATTGTTAGGTTCCATGCTTTAGATCTTCCCTGGAAACATAGGAAGGATACAGACGCTCTCCAAATAAGGTTATTCTAATACATATATAATACCTAGCATGATATATATAGTATACATTGACTAGTGTCCTTAAAAACCATCATTAAAACATTTGGGCATGGGGCCGGAGTGGTGGTGAAGCGGTAAGGTGTCTTCCTTGCCAGTACTAGCCTAGGACAGACCGTAGTTGGATTCATATGGTCCCCCAAGTCAGGAGTGATTTCTGAGCGTATAGCCAAGAGTAACCCCTGAGTGTGTCCCAAAAACCAACCAAACAAATAAACAAAAGCAACATTTGGACAAATCTCTTCAAATGGACTAAATTATTTATATAATTTGGTCTTAAAATATTTTATTAACTCTTAAATTATAAATAAGTAAATAAAATAAATTCTTTTTATGTTAGGCACTGTGATTTATTATATTGTAAATGATAGGGTTTTATAAATAAAGTGTTCCAGCACCACATCCTTGAACAGAGTGTCCCTCCCCAAAACTTACTCCCACCCAGGTCCCCATCCTCCACTAGGGTAAGCTCAATTCTTCAGAGTCTCATAAAACACTTATAAAATACAAAATTCATTTTTCCTAACTATTTTATACACATTAGTTTACTTAACTCTCACAAAAAAGCATGAAGTAGATACGTTATTATTCACATTATTTTCATTTTACAGTAGACCATGGAAACGGAGTAATTTTCACAAAGTTGAGCATCTCGTTAGTGGGGCAAGGAAGTTGACTTCAGTTGGTTAGCTGGTTCGTATTCTTTGTCAGAGCTTCCTGCTGTCACAAGGGCAGAGCTGTAAGAAGTGGGTGCATTAGGAAAGGTTCATTAAATATTTCTGAGCCAAGAAATATCGTTAGACAAGTGTGCTAAGAATCCAAGGTAACATCATTCAAAAAACTTCAAAGCGAGATGCTGTTGTAGCAGTGTCTGTCAAACATGTCTATGAGTGAGCCTCCCCTGTCCACCCTCTCAAAGGGAATTAATTGAAGACACCCTGTGGATTTAAGTTTCAGCATCTTGAAGATAACTTTAAGAGTGAGCTTGACTTTACTGATGACATCCAAGCAATTCTGCCTCTAACATCTAAAATAATCCTTTGACAAAGATAATTAAAATGTACCTAGAGCAAATATGCCATTATTGAGAACATTCTGAAGTTCTTGAAATGTGACTCTTTTCTCTTGTGATAGAGAGTCAATCATCCTAACAATATAATAAGTTACCATTGTGCATCTCAAGTGAAGAAAGAACAATAAAAAGTCAAGAAAAGGCTGTTAATGATTTGAATGAAGGCAGCTTTTACTGAGCTGTGGGGGTGAAGAAGATGCTGATGACATTAACCTGACAGCAAAAAGGTGGGGGCAGAAGAGAGAGGGTAGATGCCAAGGATCCATCTAAGCAAGGAGACAAGAGCAAGAAAAGAGGGCACTAGTAATAAAGAATGCAGAAAAAAAGATACTTTTCAGTTATGGGAGCCTTCTATATCTGGGTCATGATTGACAGTTAAAATATGTTTTTATAAACAAAATAGCCATAAAGTGACTGGCGTTTTCTTTACTAAAAGGATAGAGAAAATGGAAGAAAGGGAAATAAGAGACAGGAGGAGTATGGTGTAAGACAAAGTGTGCAGAGAGTAGTGGAAGACAGAAGAGAAGCACAAAGAACAAACATAAATGGATGATGGTATGTGAATGGGGGTTTTAGAGAGACAGAGAAAGACAGATGGAGAGATGCAGAGACAGAAAAGGGTGATCTTAGCTATATACAAGAGAAAAATAAGACCCATTTATATCTAAAATTGAGTCACCCTAAGATATGACAAGTTGAGTTCTCTTTTCCAAGAGAGGTTCCATGAGAATAGGTTGTTCAAGATCAATTTGTGACAAGTAGAAATAGCTGGAAAAACAAACTGAAAGATAGCACTGAAGAAGCAGAGACTTGGAAGCTAATGTGAGGAAAGACCAATGGCCTGGTTGAGTGATTGAGGAACATCTATTTCTGTAGTCAATGTCTCTCTTGGAGGAGACTATCAGACCTGATAACCGATCATCTCATCCAGCCATAATAACCAGTAGCCATAGGAGTAACATAGTGCTACTTAAGCCATCACAGAGATAGTAAGCAGCTGAAATGGAATTCAACTGTGTGTTTAACAACCTGAATTTTTAAAAACAAAGGCAGCTTTTATGATTGAAGAAAAAATGATTTATTCATCTTATTTTTATCAAAATGATCCTTATTAATTTATCCCATTTTATTCAAAGCTAATTGAATAAAAATACACAGCCCTTCTTTCTATTTGTTTTGCTCAGAGCACTGTGAACATGGCTTGCTAGAATGTTCATGACAGCATTTACAAAGGGAGCACCCATTAGCTGCAATTGCCCTACAAAGGTCAGATCAAAATAGATTAAAGACCTTTATATCAGACCTGAAATTACAAGGCATATAGAAGAAAACATGGGCAAAACACTCCATAACATTGAGAGTAAAGGCATCTTCAAAAAGGAACCACAACTGTCCAGAGACATGGAAGCAGAGAGAAACAAATGAGATTACATCTAACTGAGATGCTTCTGCACTTCAAAGGAAACAGGGACCAGGTAAAAAGGTCACCCATGACATGGGAGAAACTTTTCAGCCAGTACCACCAGATAAGGGGCTAATATCTAAAATATACAAGCTACTAAAATCTAACCCCATCAAAAAATGAGAAGAAATGAACAGATATTTTCTCAAATAAGTACAGATGGCCAAAGTGCACATGAAAAAATGCTCTATGTCACCGATAATCAGGCAGTTGCAAATTAAAACAACAATGAGATACCATCTCACACCACAGAGACTGGCATACATCACAAATAACAAGATCAACCACTAATAGAGTGGATATTGAGGTGAAAAGAACTCTCAATTCACTGCTAGTCAGAACCCCATCTAGTCCAGCCTTTCTGGAAAACAATATGTATATTCCTTTAAAAACTGGACATTGAGCTCTCATATAATTCATCATTACCACTCTTAATGATATAACCTAGGCCCACAAAAATAGAATACAATAATGCTCTTAGCACTCTTTTGTTCATAGCAGCGCTATCTACAATAGCAAAAATCTGGAAACCACCTAGATACCCAACAGCAGATGAGTGACTAGAGAAACTGTGTTACATCTACACAATGGAATACTACACAGCTGTTAAAAACAAAGTCACAAAATTTGCCTTTATATGGATGGATATGGAGACTGTTATGCTGAATGAAATAAATTAGAGGGAGAGAAATAAACACAGAATTGTCTCACTCATCAGTGGGATTTAAGAAAAATAAATAACAGTAGAGTATTAATACCCAGAGATAATAGGGCCCTTTCAGAGGGCTGGAAGGACCAGCCCATGATATGAAACTTACCACAAAGAATGGTAAGTGCAGTTAGAGAAATAACTACACTAACAACTACTATGATAATGATAGAGAAATACGATGCTTGTTCTAAAGATAGGTGGGAGGTGGGAGAGGAGGGAAATGGGAGACATTGATGGCAGGAAAGTTGCACTGGTGAAGGAGGTTGTGCATTGAATGACTGAAATCCAACTATGAAGATGCTTGTAACTATGGTGCTTAAATAAATAAAAAATGTGAATTAATGGGCATTTTCACATGAATATACAAATAAATTCTGCACCTGGTGATCTTTGGAAGGGGGATTAGACTTTAGTAAATAGAATCCTTCTCTTAAAGTCCAAAATGATGGCTGATGGTTCTCAATCACAGTGCTTCCTTTTGGATTAAATACCCCAACATGTTCACATCAGTTGTCTGTAGCTGTAGCTATGGACACTCACACTGCAGGATGAGTAAAGTGGGGAAGACATAGGTCCTGAAAATAAAACCACCCTTGGGGACCGGGCGGTGATGCTGGAGATAAGATGCCTGCGCTAACCTAGGACGGAACTCGGT